>OY776291.1:17779753-17852105 GCA_963675345.1 Trididemnum clinides
TAATGGAAGAAGGCAGAGACGCGGGAAGATCATTGATGAAGAGAGAGAAAAGTACAGGGCCAAGAACGGATCCTTGCAGAACACCTCGACGGACTCCAAAGGAATAACTTTTGTGATTTTGATAGACCACACAAGCGTGCCTGTCAGAAAGGAAAGATTGAGTCCAACGAGCAAAGCAAGGAGGGAGGCCAGCCAAAATCAGTTTGTGGAAAAGGGCGGGATGCCAGACAGAGTCAAAAGCTTTAGAGAAATCGATGTAGACAGGATCATCCGAAAGCCCGGCCTGGGTTTGTTAAACCCATTCGAAATGGATTGAGAAAGATAAAGAATTTGATCAAGTGTAGATTGTCCAGGGCAGAAACCAGCCTGGTGGCAAGAGAGAATGGAATTAGATTCCAGAAAGATGAGTAGACGCAATAGAACGATGTGTTCAATAAGCTTTGAGACGCTGGAGGTGAGAGCAATACACCAGAAGGAAGCAGGAGAGTCGAGAGGCTTTCCCATCTTGTGTATGGGAATAATGGAAGATCTCTTCCGGATGGAAGGAAAGGAATGCAAAGACCAGGACAGATTGAAGATGTGAAGAAGAAAATCCATGCCAGAGCGAGGAAGGTGCTTTAGCATGGGATAGGCAACTTTGTCTGGGCCAGTGGCAGTCGAGGGGGAGAGGTTGGAGGCAGCCGCAAGAAGTTCAGCGGGAAAGAAAGGAGAGCAAAAGGACGAGTGAGACTCCACAGGACACGTGGCTCAGCGGAGCTCAGAGAGGTAGCCAAAGGCTCTCTAGCCAAAGGCTCTCTACCTCTCTGAGCTCCGCTGAGCCACGTGTCCTGTGGAGTCTCACTCGTCCTTTTGCTCTCCTTTCTTTCCGCTGAACTTCTTGCGGCTGCCTCCAACCTCTCCCCCTCGACTGCCACTGGCCCAGACAAAGTTGCCTATCCCATGCTAAAGCACCTTCCTCGCTCTGGCATGGATTTTCTTCTTCACATCTTCAATCTGTCCTGGTCTTTGCATTCCTTTCCTTCCATCCGGAAGAGATCTTCCATTATTCCCATACACAAGATGGGAAAGCCTCTCGACTCTCCTGCTTCCTTCTGGTGTATTGCTCTCACCTCCAGCGTCTCAAAGCTTATTGAACACATCGTTCTATTGCGTCTACTCATCTTTCTGGAATCTAATTCCATTCTCTCTTGCCACCAGGCTGGTTTCTGCCTGGACGATCTACACTTGATCAAATTCTTTATCTTTCTCAATCCATTTCGAATGGGTTTAACAAACCCAGGCCGGGCTTTCGGATGATCCTGTCTACCATCGATTTCTCTAAAGCTTTTGACTCTGTCTGGCATCCCGCCCTTTTCCACAAACTGATTTTGGCTGGCCTCCCTCCTTGCTTTGCTCGTTGGACTCAATCTTTCCTTTCTGACAGGCACGCTTGTGTGGTCTATCAAAATCACAAAAGTTATTCCTTTGGAGTCCGTCGAGGTGTTCTGCAAGGATCCGTTCTTGGCCCTGTACTTTTCTCTCTCTTCATCAATGATCTTCCCGCGTCTCTGCCTTCTTCCATTAGCTGCTCTCTTTATGCTGACAATCTGGCCATTTGGTCCTCCTCCCCCTCGGTCCATACAGCAGCAGAGGCCACACAAGGAACTCTGTTTCGATTGGAGCGCTGGTCTGAGTACTGATGTCTTTCTCTCAATCCGAGCAAATGTGAGGCCTCCTTCTTCTTAGTGGATCCCCACCAGGCAACCTCCTCCTACTCGGCTCCCGCCTCCGTTTCAACCCACTCCAACTTTTCTTGGGGTCACCTTCAATCGCACTCTTTCCTTTTCTAAACATGTATCTTCACTGAAGGCCAAGTTCTTCCCACATCTCAAGGTCTTACACTGTATCTCTGCTTCATCATGTGGCCCCTCTAAGGGGTCCCTCTCTGTTCTGTATAAATCTTTTCTTTGACCCCTTCTTACCTACACTTCACCCGGATGGTTTCCTTTCCAAAGCGCTACCAATATCACCAAATTGGAATGCCTCCATCGAGCATCCAGTGGCATCATCACCGGCTGTCTCTCGTCTTCCCCTATCCCACTTCTTCTCTCTGAGGCTTCTTTACCTTCTCTACGAGTCGCCCTGAGTCATTTCACTCTTTTATCTTATGAGCGGGCTCTTGGTCTCCCAATCTCCTTTCCTATTTCAGGTTTGGCCAGACTTGAAGTGAAACCAAGACTCTGCAGATCGTCCTGGGAAGCTTATGCATCCACTCACCCGCTCATGCTTCCTTCTACCTCCTCTAGGGAGGCTCTCCTTGCTTGCCCTCCCTTTCCTTTTGGAAATCTGCCTTTGTTCACGGTGAAGTCCACCCTTTCCACTCCATGCTCCTGCTCTGATCCTCCTCTCTCTCACCAAGGTGCGCCTCTTGCCCACCTTGACTCTCTCCCTGTCATGATCTGGTGCTTTGGACAGAAAGTTCTGTTCCTTTTCCTTTTTGACAAAGGCGGCTCTGGTGTAGTTGCCAACTGCTTTCGCTGTGGCACTGCGGCCACTCTATCCTTTTGAGCAGGCCCAGTATGTTTAAGTTTTTCCGCTGAAGTCTGCGCCATTCTGCACGCTCTTTGCTGGTCTCAGCAGCACCGTAAAGTCTGCCATTTCTCTTCTTTTCTTTTACTATCTCACTTTCACTCTGTCCTCACCACACTGTCCTCTCCTGCATCTTTCCTCTTATCTCAAACTCTGTGGGAGATCTGGCAGGAACTGTCTTTTCTTTCTTTGTGTTCTATTAGACTACAATGGGTTCCCAGACACTCGTTTCTCCTGGGGAACGATGTGGTTGATGAGCTGGCCATACGGAGTTCACTACTTGTTCCCTTCGCAATCCCTTGTAGTCTCTGTCCTCTTATCTCTTGTATCCACTCTCATCTTATCTTGGACTGGAGACGTACTGTCTCATCAAAGTTTTTTGACACACAGGCTCCCTCGATTTCCACCAAGGAACTTGTGCTTCCTCGTCATGCTGGCTGTGTCCTCTCTCATCTTCGCTGCAACAGACACAGCCTTCTTTTAGGTTCTTATCTCTCTAGGATTGGCAGAATCAAAAATCCTTCCTGCAGCGCCTGTGGACACTCGTACCAGGACACCTCTCATCTCATTCTGCACTGTCCAGCTGTGAACTCTTTGCACCACTCACTCTTTGGCGACTCTCTGTCTCTTTACGACCTCTGGTCCAGGCCCTGGGGAGTTGTTCGGCTTCTGGGGCTCCATGGTCTTCCACCATGCTCCCATCCCTTGGAAGGGGTCAGGTAAACAACAACAACAGCCTCAAACCAAGGCCTAACCCTGACTCTAACGTTAACCCTAACTTTAATCCAAATTGTTTAAGACAAATTGTATTTTAGAGGAATTGTTTTAGAGAAATCATCCTTTCACCAGAAAATCTAATTCTTTTTCAAAATTACGTACTTAATAACCTTGAATCAATAATTTTATTTCAGTTCACATTAGTACGTTTATAGTTTCCTAGTTTAAATGTGGCATAATTGTCACATTCTTTTGCATTCAAGTTTGAGTTTGCTGGCATGGATGTATCTTACAAGTTTTGAGATATTTTTTATTAACAGGCTTTTATTGGGATAAGAGTAAAAGCTCTTGGCTTTGGAAAGTTAACACTGGTGCTGGGCAAGTATTTGAAAATAGAGATCTTCAAGTGTTTGGTCAAGGTTGTGTGCAAGAAACTTCTGAAGGAGAATTAAGAAATGAATCATGTTCCAGCACCAATTACTTTATTTGTCAAATTGGTATGGCTTACTTTAGTATTTTGTAGTTTGCTTCACTGTTATATATATAGTAAGCTGAGCTGGTTGTGCGTAATAGGTATAATATACAGTGCAATGCTGTCTTTTTGTATTTTTTAACCTCTTTGAAACTACTACAAGATTGTTTTCTAAGCTCCAGTGGGGGTCATAAGGGGTTTGTCACATTATGGTAATGTCACAACTGATCGATTTTTAATTTGTATTTTTTTACAAAGGAAAGTAGTTTTTAGCTCCAGCAAAGGTTGGCACCTGACTTCACAATTTCACATTTTTTTTTCTTTTAGGCCATAAGATGATGTCTTAATCTGCAATTAAATGTGAAATTTGTTTTCTTCACTTTCTCCAAAAACACTGACTTTAGAAATGCGGTTAAAAATCTTTTTCAAGAAATATGAACTAGGTGCTTCTGATTAATAATTTTATAACAATTTCAGCTTTATCAATGACTCAGCTAGTGATTACTGATAACGCTTCAGTGATAACAGCAGCAGGCAGTAGCTGTACTTAAGCTCTGATATTTTGAAAGTAAGCAGTACTAGTAATGGTAATTATTAATAAGTTTTTGGTTAAAGTAGAAGGATATGTTGCAGCAGTAACACGCTGGTTAAAAATTGGTTTTTTAAGTAATGTGGCTGCAATGATGAGACATATGATAGCTAAAGTGGAGGGGGACTCCACTTTATAATACCATTGTTCTACAGTCATGTTTCACACCTGAGTATTCTTCACTTTTGAGACATTTTTATCATGAGCATCAAAGTGCAATGTAATGACAATATTGTGAAATTTTAGCTGGATTTAGGAAAGTATTCTTTTCATCACACAAAGAGCTGCTGATCAATAGGTCATTCGCTTAAGTCATAGCTTAATCTATTGAAATAACTGAACTGTGCTGTTGGTCACTTTACCCTCCCCTAGTTGCATATATGCTGGGAGCAATAAACAAATGCACAGCCAAAGGCTTTTGCTTTTATAAGCAGACCTATAATCATGAAAAAATTCTTAATTGCAGGACAATCACTTTATAGCTTAAATAATGTAAATATACTGATCACTTCAGCATTCTTCCACAAATTTAAATTTATGCCCTTTAGCAAGTAGTCGAATGAACTTGAGAAAGTTTATGAAATTATTTGCTGTTGAAAGTAAGCACAGTCTTAATTTATTAGTTAGGAGGTCAATATTATGGACATAATTCATAAAATCCAAAGTCTCTGAAGAAATCAACTAAAAAGTAGATCAGTAGGTCTACTCCACGGTGTAAGATTGTATTCAGTTAATGTGCAATTGAAAAATTATTTCTTGAAAATGGTTTATTTGGCCAACTAGTGATCAGGTACAATACACTTTAGGGAAAATATGACCCCTTTTGCTCCATTCTGGGACCAAGGCACATGGGTGCGGTAAAAAAATTTGGTGCCTTAAATATCATTATAAAGGGGTTGCACCAAATCATGACATAGGCCTACCACCAAATAACTTATTCCTGTAATTGTGAAACATAAACCATTATCATCCCCACCCTCAACTTTGTGACTTTGGTCTGCTATATTTAGATGAGTGAGAATTTGTAAAGTGAAGTAAAGGAAAGAACAGATAGAATTTGTAAAGTGACACAGAATTTATGAGTGAAACCAGTCTTAATTCAAAGTGTAATGATTGGATTAGGGGCGTAGGGGCAAGATCCTCATTTATACCAACTTTTTGTTGCTGCTATCAAAAATGCTATTATGATAAAGCCAACTCTGCTGGCTGAACTGACATTTGTAATTTGACATTATGGAGTGGCATACCCTGCTTGGTGATGCCGGAAAAACTGCTTAGTGTGTTTTGTACCTTCAAATTTCATAAAATAGTACTGCTATGTATAAGTGTTGTTTAAATGATTAACTTCATGTTGAACAGACAATATTGCTGTGTTTAGTAGTAATTTTTCCAACTTTCTTTTGAAAAACTTATGATGCTGTTTCTGCAATTTTTTCAAACTACACATTGGGTTTGTTGCTAGCGTTTCTTTGAGGTAGTTATTGGTTGTCTCAATTGGTTGTCATATGAATGTTGTTGTTAGTAAAAATCTCAAACTGGCATACTGACACAGTGATTTTAATTTCTGCTCTTCAGTTGGTTGACTTGCTGTTGAGATCCCAGTAAAGTCATACTAATGATTTAGTAACTAGGATTTACAACGTTTTTGTCTGGCATTTGGCATTAAAAAATGGCGTGAAGGATTTTGTATTGTTTTATGTCTCAATTCTAAACTTTTGTGATTACCATTTTTAGTGATTAGCCTGCAGAAGAACTATAGGATGCAATGAGTGAAGCACCTTGATCATAGCACCAATGCCCGTTTACCTTGATCAGAACCTCTTTATTGTTTATATCATTTTTACTTAGCTGTAAAAATTGCTAAAATATACTTTGTAGACAACTACTATTTTTTGTGGAACATATGGTTTCGTTTGTATGATAAACACTGTACATTGGAGGAATCCAGGGCAATATGTTCAAAAAGAAATGGAATTACTTTAACTGACATATATTCAGACTTGTTATTGAAGTATATAGATACCTTTACTCTTACTGAAAACTATTGGATGGGTAAGTGTTACAAGGTGTCAATGATATTGCTTTGTTTTTTCTTAGTATGGGAGAGGGCAAGTTTGGATCAGTTTAACTCCCTTGAAATAGAGGCACAATGCAACACAAAACATTTAATGTATGTAATTATGTTTTTAAGCAACAATATGCTTTGCAACTAGGCTTAGGTTAGTAGCAATTTCATTTTAAATTAATTTTGAAACTAACTGCTCCAATATCAAGAAGTTGGACTTTCTGAACTGTCATTGGTGATGGTCCAAAAGTCGTTTCTTGTGACCAGCACTTAACTTTTTATAGCATGGAAAAGAGGGAAAAATCGTTTAGCATATATTGTTGTTATACACCTGCATTAAAATTTATTTGATTGCTCACCATATGGCACTCTTTCAAAATTAGTATGAATTGTGTTTCATCTTTGTAAAGGTATTCAAACAATATCATACCAATCTTGATGGCCAAAATCTTGCTTTTATCAATATCTAGATGTGCTTCAATTTCATTGGTTTTCTTGTAGTTGCCTTGATTAACGTCGACAAAGTGAGCTGCTTTTAAAGAAGCTAGGAAACCTTTTACTGTTATGCAAACTAGAATGATTAAAAGCAATCAACTTTCAACATCATATAAATTATCTTAACAGATCACTGTAAGCACATTTTTATTGCAGACACTGCGGATTGTTTGGTCTTTTTTTTCTGAACCAACATTTAATTATAGAGATGAATAAAACGCTGGAAGGTTCAGAAGATCAGTGCAGGAGAAAGCTTAGTTTTGGTAAAAATTTGATGGCTGAATAATGGAATTGAGTGTTCAGAACTTGTCTAAGCCAAAAACGGCACCTGCATTTAAGAGCTAAAAACAGAAGAACAAAACATGTCCTCTAATGCTGGGGTTTTCAAGCCATGACCTGCCATGTAATTTTATTTGACCTGCAAAGAATTTGGTAAAATTTTGATTGAAGCAATAAAATAATAACTTTTTATACTTTGACAACAATTCATTAGTGTAAATCATTAAAATACAGGGTGTCCCAAAAAGATGTATACACTCTTTGAATCGTTATAACTTAATCAAGTTATTGATTTTTGCTTTCAAATAAATTGATGCAAAAGAAAGAATAAACATTTAAAGAATTTGTGAGAAAAAATATACAAAAACATATCAAATTAAATCTTAATAACACAAAAGACACTTGGGGCAATTTCAGAATGTTTACAAATTGACGAGTTCACATATGTACTCAAACTGGTGGCAGTTTTGCTCAATACGCTTTTCATATCTTGAAGAAATGGACTTAGAAAAGTCCAGCAACATTTTCTCTGGTATTTTAGCACATTCTTTTTCAATTGCTACTCTCATTTTAGCAATTGTTTTAGGTTTCCTACTGCAAACTTCGTTTTTAGAAACAGTAACACAAAGAAATTTACCAGTGTCAAATCTGGTAAACTAGGTGAACATCCTAACTGTTTCTTTTCTTCCAACGGTTTCTAAAAAACGAAGTTTGCAGTAGGAAACCTAAAACAATTGCTAAAATGAGAGTAGCAATTGAAAAAGAATGTGCTAAAATACCAGAGAAAATGTTGCTGGACTTTTCTAAGTCCATTTCTTCAAGATATGAAAAGCGTATTGAGCAAAACTGCCACCAGTTTGAGTACATATGTGAACTCGTCAATTTGTAAACATTCTGAAATTGCCCCAAGTGTCTTTTGTGTTATTAAGATTTAATTTGATATGTTTTTGTATATTTTTTCTCACAAATTCTTTAAATGTTTATTCTTTCTTTTGCATCAATTTATTTGAAAGCAAAAATCAATAACTTGATTAAGTTATAACGATTCAAAGAGTGTATACATCTTTTTGGGACACCCTGTAGTGTTAGCAAATAATGCTATCCCAGTTGGAGTATAAACTTTCAGCACCTTGAAAATATCTGATTTATCGTTGTTATGTTATAAGTTCTTGTTATAGTGAAAGTGCCTATTTTTCCACTATCGCCTTATCTCTCAGCAGTTAACGACCTGTTGAAATATAAAAAATTTGTTAACTTGTGTAAACTCAATCATCAGTTATGAGTTTTTTGATCTGTCAGCCAGAACAGGAACATTAATTAGTATAAAAGTGAGTAAGAAAGTATTTTACTGCTTAAAGTAAACATAATTGAATAATAGAGCTTTATTCTTTCATACAGCCTGATGCATAGAGCAGGTTTAAACTACAGTGTTATTACTAAGATAATAGTGTGCTTAGAGTACTTATATGTAAAAATGAACATTTAGATCTACTGTCTGTTTCTGTAGGTTGATCCACAACTTCTACGGGCCCGTGACAGCAGTTGAACCAAGTACAAATTTGTGCCAAATTTATTTGTCTAATGCAGTGCTATTCAACCCGGTATACTGTATACCCAAGTGTATACCAAATCAAAATAAGGGTATACAGCTGATTCAGGGTATACAGCTTTGATCAGGGCTCCTTTTGAAACTCAATCAAATTGGCAAAATTGCACAATGTCAAACTAAAATTTGAATTACATATTGAAGGTTCGTGCTGCTAATTGCCTCAAAAAATGCTATTGTAACATAATTGCTCATCATAAAAAGCAATTGTTTGTCATAAAGTTATGATGTACATGTATTCATATAAAAAACATTAATTTTAAAACTGTTTATGCAGGCTTAGGCAGAAGGCCTACAATTGAGTCTCTGGCTTGAAACTTTTATTGCAGTTAGTAACGAAAAGTGGTAGTTAAATCAAACTAAAAAGCAGTAGATTTATTTTGGAACACCATTGAATGGATTGATGATTGATCAACACCATTGAAAGGACTTGGCAATCCACCAAACTATACCCTAGTGGGCATACAGTACAGTTAGCAAGAAAATTGAGGCTTTTCAAAATTGGTGTAGGCTACCGCTATAGGGGTTTTCAAAGTAGAGTTTAAATTGTCCTAACAAAATTTAGTTCAGTGTAGAAAAAGATTTCGGACAAGATTGATTTTAGCATATAAATGCTTTACTTTAGTTTTGAAGATTGCGATGTCTTTAAATACTTTTGTAATGTAAGTAGCAAAAAGTTTGTTGCAGCCCCAACCTCATCATCTACAAATGAAGTTAATCCTGCTAAGCACCGAAAAAAGAACTAAAGTGACAAAAATGGAATGACAGTTACATAAATTATGGATTTTGTTGCCCATTTGGTGAAGAGGAAAATTTTTATCCAAATGCTCAATGTCTTTTTTGCTCAACCATTCATGGCAATGTTGATCTTGTTCCATCAAAGCTTATTAGTCATCTGAAAAAAACAGCATCCAGAACACCAAAACAAATCTGAGAAGTTCTTTCAGTCACACCTGGCTGCTCAGAGGAAACAGAGCAATTTGTTGGATAGGCAAATGAGACCCCAGTTAATTCATAACAAGAAACTGCTATTGGCATCATTGAAGATGTCACATCACATGATGAAAGTTAAACGCCCATACACAGAACTTGAAGGTGTGGTGCTACCATGCCTAGAAATTGCTGCTGACTTGATTCATGGCAGAACAAAAGCAGTTGATAAAATCAAGCGAATTCCACTTTCTGGTACCACTGTTGGACGACGATGTGCTGTTATATCTGCAGATTTAAACCAACAACTAATTCAGAAGATATTGAAAGCTCCCTCTTTTGGCATGCAGTTGGACAAAAGCACCGAAATAAGCAATGAGTCTCAGCTTATGGTATTCTGTAGATTTCCAGACGTAGAAGCTAACAGAATAGTGGAACACTATCTATTCTGTCATCCAGTTGGAGAAAAAGCAACTTTTGACGCGATTTTCAACACAATAAATGAGTTGTTTGAAAAAGAGGGGTTAGATTGGTGAAAGTGTCAAGCTGTGACAACAGATGGTGCTGCAGCTATGCAAGCCTCACAGAAGGGTGTGATCAAGAAAATACAAGAACTGTCTCCAAATTGTGTTGGAATTCATTGTATTCTCCATTGCAAAGCATTAGCTACTAAGAAACTTAAATTAAATTCAGATAAAGCAGGTGGTCAACAAAATCAATTAAGCAATGTTTTGTGGGAAGTCGTACATATTGTAAATTCTATTCGGAAAAGTGCAAATCAGCAGAGGGTTTTTCAAAATTTTGTTGAGAAATGTCCTCTTCAAAAAAACTAATTTTGCATTCAGAGGTTTGATGGCTATCTCGTGGAAAAGTTCTTTCCTGTGTGTTTAAACTTCAAGAAGAATTAGAGGCATTTTATACTGAACAGAGTAACCCTAAAACTGATAAATTTTGTGACATTTTCTCGGTTGCAAAATTGGCGCATTTAGCATCAATTTTTGATCATTTGAACCAACTAAACATCAGTCTTCAAGGGAAAGAGGGTGATATATTTTGGTCAACAAGCAAGATCAATGTGCTGAAAACGAAAATTCCACTCTGGAAAAACAATGTTTTGTCTAAGAACTTTAGTGATTTTCCTTTATTGAGCCAATACATGAAAGAGTCTGAATGGGAGTTTCCTGATGTTTCTGTAGAAGATAATTTGTCTACCCTTATTGTTGGTCATTTGGACTTACTTCATGATAATTTGACAGCATACTTTCCTGAAGAAAACGACCATTGCCTGAAAGCAAACATGCAGATTTTACCCGTTTTAATGATGCACCAACAGAGGATGAGGAATTATTGGAACTCTGGGCAGATTTAAATCAAAAAGTCTCATTTCAAGAAATGGATTACTCAAAGTTTTGGACTTCTTTTCTTGAATTTTTGGAATACAAAAATCTTGCAAAAAAAGCCATTGCTGTCTTAAGTGCAGATGCCTACAACATGCTTGTATGAAGAAGTGTTTTCCAGTCTAGTTGAGATCAAGTCAAAAAAAAGAAACTCAATACTTGATATTGATTCTTTGATGAGGGGAGGAGTTGAAAAAGAACTAACACCACATTGTGTCCAGATTGCCAAAACTATTCAAGAGCAAGCAAGCCACTAAATCTTTTTAGTCACTTTTTTGTGTTTAATTGTCTGTGCACAGTATAACTGTTGTTTATTTATAACATCTTTACAGACCACCTAATTCAGGGGTGTCAAACTGGCAGCTTGCAGGCCAAATGTGGCACATAATATTCTGTGGCTCGCATAAGGATTTTGAGGTGCAGTGCAAATGCCTGGCTTCCGAATTTGGTCTTCAAAAAATTGTTCTCCAAAAGACAAAAATCTTTAAAGTTGAAATTACGTGAAAATAGCGATTATCATCATGATGAGATTTATTTACAAAAAAAGTTTAAGTAGCTATTGAGCGAAAAATGTGAGAAAATCCCTATTGAAAGCATCTGTCTCCCAAAAAGAAATATATAAAGCAATGTTTCTCAAACTGTGGATCGTGGAGATTTGCAGGTGTACCATGGTGTGCCACAAGTCTTTTTAAGGTGCTTTATGCTGATACAAATTTTCTGCCAAAATTGAGAAAATGCTGCCATGAAGTATTGGTCAACAACTGCTATAAGTCGCGGGTGGCATTATTCTTACAGGTTATGGTGAAAGAGGTAATGACCTTTTTTTGCAAATCACCATTTCAAACTACATCACACTATTTCCGGAAATCGTTGCCCGGAGAAGTGGTGATCTCCAAATAATGCCACTTGCCATTAATAGGAATAGATTTGCATGACTGGTGTGTTGCAAAATTTGATCAACAGATTTCGTTTGCCGGCAGGCAAAAACGTTTGGGGACCACTAATATACAGTCTTGCCTGCTGAAATTTTTTTCAATAGAGTGTAGCTCGTATAAAATCCAGAATGTAAATGTGGCCCACAGCACTGAATGAGTTTGACACCCCTGACCTAATTATTAGTATTTTATACTTTGTACAAATAAACATTGTTCTTTGAGGTATAAAAAAATCTTGAAAAATTGAAATAAGGTATACCACAGTAAAAAAGGTTGAAGAGCACTGGTCTAATGATCCGGCCAGTGATTATCCACCGTACGTTACTTAGTTCTGCTGTAATTGCTGAAATATTGGGCAGGTTACTACTGTCCTGCAAGTAATGAGTGGGCCAAGTTTTTACAGATTTAATAACTAAAAAAGTTAACTTAAAAATTCAAAGAAATTGGCTTTATTGACTGAACAAAATTGTGATTAAATATGATAATGCTTTTTGAGTTTTTATATTAAAATGAACATTAAATTAAAGAAAACACACAAATCCTCAACAAAATTTGCAATATTCATGCCTTATTTAAGCAGCCAACTCTGCTATCACTTGGTGCAAGAATTGAAATAAAAGTTATGTATCTTGCATTTTCGACCTTAGAATTTCTGTTGGCTGACATTTTTCACACCTTGGAAAAACTTGTTTCTACAGAAGCAGTCGTGGCCTGAGAATGCTGAAGTAAACTGTAAACAGCCAGTGAAATTTCTTGTCTTTCCATGTTCTTCATTTTAGAAATGTCATTGTTTTGCATTCTTTTTTGAACGTAATGCTTAATGCTGCATGTGTTTTCTCTAAAATCAAGTCTTTGAATTGCTTGCAGTGCTTCTTGGAGGTGTACTTAGCACTTTCAATTGTTTCTATAAGCTTAACTATACATTCATATTGGTCTTTGATATTGAGAAGTTGAGTAGCTAAACCAGTTGTTTGCAGCTAACTCTTGCTTGGGTTACCTTATATATTCGCATATAAGCCGATTTTAAAACTCAAAAAAAAGCTACCAAACTAAAAGGGTCAGCTTATATGCACATAACTCTGATCGCACTCAAACAAAATGACATTACACTAACTTAATTCCGACAACAACTCTAAATTGCCTATTCTTCTATGCATTTTACCTTCATTTATCTTTAAACTGCCAAGTGAGGCAAAGTGCTGAAATGCATTTCTTGTTCATATATCTTTAAATTACAGCATACACAACCACTTGTGTGTTTGCACTCGTCATTTGGCTTTTTGAATCACCTGATCAAAACAGTCTGTGATTGGTTGGTCATACATGTGATCGCTTGTGTGTTTACGCTTGTCACATACAACTTTACATGCAGTTTATTTGCATTGGTAGTGCCGTTAGTAAAGTTAAAAAGATTTTACTGTAGAAATTTCTGATTTTACCCATGAAAGAAAAATAATGTCTTATGCTCAATAAAGAAAATGAAGATCAAGTTGAAAAAATGTGGGGTGATGATAATGTCATATATACATTGGAGGACAGCAAAGATCTCTTTCGAGAGTCTGACAGTGATAGTGAGGATGAATTTGAAGGATTTTGAGGCACTCCTTACTGTTATTTGTAAAAATTAATAAAAGTAAAACACAACAATAATAGTTATCATTTCATTTATTCTCTTCAACCCTTTGCTGTGATACGGTGTGTTGCGATTTGTAGGGTCAGCTTATATGCGAGTTTTTGTAAAATTCACAATTTTAGGGCCGTTTATTAGGGGTTGGTTTATATGCGAGATCAGCTCATTTGCAAGTACATATGGTACTAAAATACCAGGTCATTTGAAACTTTCCACAATTGTTTTCACTTCAGGTAAATTCTTTCAATAATATAAGGCAGCATTTAACCCTCTTCCCCATCTTGTAACTACATGCTGAGGCAGGCAACCAATAGCAATGAATTCAGCTTGCCTGGTTTTGTTTTCATCTGCTGCTGATTTGACTTTAGCAATTAGGTGATCAGCATCTTCAAAGTGAGATGCCACTTTGATAGCACAAGTGCAACAAATGTCCTACACATGAAACAGCTTTGGATTCCGAGACTTTAGTATTGCATCTGCAGCCGGCATATATTTGCAGCATCAGTTAATAAAAGGAAGAAAGAGTTTTTCTTTATTCCAAGAGATCTAAGAGCATTGTCAACTGCTTGAGCAGTGCTGTTGCTCTTTGGTCCATATGGTAGAAGTTGACAATCAAACAAATAACTGACATGAGGCGTTTCTAAGCATCAAACAAGAATATTTAATTATTGTATGCCAGATGAAGTGCTCTGATCAAGAACCAGAAAAATTTGTTAGTCATGTACAACATTTCTTATCTGCTGTAACTCATCTGCGCTTAATTGCACCACTGTGTTTCTACAAGTAGTTTTAGAAAGCAATTTTTTACCGATGTTAAATATATTTTTGACAGGCTTATTGCTTAGCTTGTACAAAGAAATATCAGCAGATAAAAATGCCTTGGCAATCTTTTCCACAAAATCAACGTTGCTGCTCCTCAAAAACGTGTGCAGAAAATTGCAATATAATTTGTTGTTGGGACTTTTCATAAATTTTTCTGGAAAATCTTGAAGTACCAATTGAACTTTAAATGTTTTGGTAGCTTTATTAACCTGTTAAGCATCACCAACAGCATTTACTGTTTACACCTATCTTCACAAAATCGTCATCAACGGCATATGCCGTTTTCAGATCAAACTGCCTTGCATTGAACTGTCAGCCATGAGAAATCTCATTATATGCTCAGAGAAAAAAAGGAAAACTGTCTGGTTGCACTTTGATCGAACTTTGCAGGAAAACAAATATCGTTTTTATGACAACAGCACAGCTTGCTAAGTGACAGTTTCAGTTATGCTAGTTTAGCAGCTGTATACAGCAATAAGAAATATTAGTTTTTACAGACTTTATTGTATGTAGTAATTACCTTACTTCATTCAACAAGCTCAAAAAAAATCATCTTAATGATGATGAAATTGAGACATTGTTAGAGAAAGAGGGCTCTGATTTTGATACACTGGATTTAGAGAGTTCTAGCTCTGAATTCTCAACCGATTCTGATTTAAGACCGTATTCATCCTCTGATAGTGACAATGACATTGCTTTGCCAACAGATTGGATTGCTAGTGGTAGGGAAAGAAATCTTTTCACTTTTCATTTGGACAATGGTGTGAAAGTTACAGTTGAAGATGAAGAAAACCAAGTGGAATACTTTGAGAAATATTTTCATGAAGAAGTCATTGCTTACCTTGTGACTAAAACAAACAGATTTGCAACTCGGTTTCAATATGAGAATGAAGAAAATCTGTTGCCACAATCACGAGTATGTAAATGGTATGACACTAGTGCAAATGACATGAAAGTGTTCATTGCATTACTTATTTTGCAAGGTATTGATTCCAATGTTGAAAACTCAATGTGTTTCTCTTCCCGTGAAAGTGTTGCTTCTCCTCTCTTTTGCAAGATAATGAGTGGTTGTAGATTTGAATTGGTGCACAAATTTCTACATTTCATTGATAATGATACCATTACAGATCATTTAGGAAGAAAAGTTGCAGAGAAAAAACCATTCATTGATCTAATTTTGAAAAAATTTATGAAAAACTACATCGCAATTCAGAAAATTTCTATTGATGAATCATTGTTAGCGTGAAAGGAGAATTTGTCTTGGGTTCAGTATATACCAGCCAAATGTAAAAGATTTGGTATAAAGTTTTTAACTTTGTTAAAGCTCAACAGGATATGCTGGAATTTCTGGTAGTGACACAACATACATGGAAAAATATATGGATTTGCCTGTGACTTCTAGAATTGTGTTTTCTCCTATGGACCCTCTGTTGGGAAAGGGGTATTGTCTCTACACTGATAACTTTTACATGAGCCCAACATTGGCAGATAAACTTGTTGATTGTGAAACTGATTCTGTTAGCACTATGAGAGTCACGAGAAAGGATGTCCCAGCAAAAATCAAAGACACAAAACTGAAAAAGGGTGAAATAGTGGCAGCATACCAAAAAAGTCTGTCTTACTGAAATAGAAAGACAAAAAGGATGTGTGTGTTCTGAGTACATTACAGGATGACTCTATGGTAAACGTCAAATCTTGGTGCAGAAAAGAAAAGTCAAAACCAAAAGCAGTGGCAGATTACAATTCGAACATGAATGGTGTTGATTTATCTGATAAGCTAATGGTTCATTTTTTGACTGCAAAAGATAGATTGAAAAAGTACTATAAAAAAGTGTTCAGGCATATGTTGGACATGACTCTTCTGAATTCTTACATTACATACAAATCCCTTGGTGGAAAGGTTACACAACATGAGTTTATTTTGGCACTTAGTGAAAAACTCATATCTAGATATGCCCCTGAAAGACCTACTGCTACACGTAGACCTCCCCAACTCTTAGAAAACCCATTGCAGCTAGTTGGTAGGCACTTCGCAGAGTACTGTCCTACTATGAAGAAAAAAGCAAGACCACTGAGGGTTTGTGCTCTGGGTCAGAATAACAAGATAAGAAAGGAAAGCTCGTATTGATGTAAAGATTGTGAAGTTGGTCTGTGTGTTGCACCTTGTTTCAGAGATTGGCACACCAAAAAATGAATTCAATAAACTTTTGAATGTTTTAATGCTTGTTATTTGCAAATAGAACAGCCATCAGCATAGTAATTTTCAATTCTTTGTTTTGTATTAATTAATATTCTGGAGTTAACAACAAATGGGCTTTTGCAAAATATAAAACATTACTTTTAAGCATAAAATCTTGTGCGTGCACACTAAACAAAACTGAGAAAAAAGGTGACAATATGAAAGCAACATATTATCTTGCATGACGCTTAACAGGTTAAAATCACAAACTAAAGCAAAATCTAAAATAATTGTGTCAGGTTACTGACCTGCCATGCATTACAAAATTGCTTATATAACCCTCATTGTGGAAAGTTTTGCAACTTCTGCTCTAATATATTGCATGTTAAGTACTATCCCTCCAGTTTTTTTGCTGATTGATATAGGTGCAATTTTTAGCTCAGAAAAGTGCCTTTAGTACTATTTTTTTTGAAAAGGTTTACTTATAAGCTGGGAGATTTTTACTGAAGTTTTTCATCTTAATTTGCACTTTTGATAGTCCTAGTTGGTAAGAGTCATGATTTTAATAAAATTTTTGTTTCAATTGGTTTTATATTATTAGGAATGGTTGTGAATTCACAGGGAGGGGGCTACATTGTAATATAAATTTTTTCATCTCAGAAAAAAAGCCTGTGAAATCAGAAAGTGGTTGGAACAAAATAGAGTAGCATCAAGGCAGTCAAGGAGAAGCCTTAAAAGAAAAAAAGAATGGCATGAAACCCTAACGTTTTCTTTTTTAAATTGTATTTATTGGTTAATAGTTGTTGTAGGTTTTACCTTAACAACAAAACCTGAGTATAGTGAGGGTAAGAATGATTTGTATGTTAATGTAATCTAAAAGAATACAAAAAAAGTTCAAAGTTAAATATTTTCAGCTGTCAAACTCTCTTAAAACACAATTTAAACGAAATATATTGCCAATTCAGAAAGGCGTTGGTACTTAAATGAATTTAAACAATTGCTTTTATTGTTTGCTTGGAAAATTCAATTGGCTTGTCAAAAAAATTATTGATCAGGTGGTCTTACTGGGCAAGAAATAAAAATTGTAATGATGCTCATTAGTAGCAAATTGAAACAACAAAAGAATTTCAAAATTGTTGTTTGTTTGACATGTAAATTAATTTTTTGGCTGATTATAATCACACAATTGATATCATTCAATACTTCCCCTAGAATCATCTCCCTGGTCCTGCATGGTATGTTATATTTTCATAGTTTAAGCGTTTACCTTATTTAGAGATATATTATAAGACTAAATGGGAAACAGGCTGTAGTGTTTGTGATAAAAATGTGCTTATAGTAATCCGTTTTCTAATACATCAGTCTGGCATTGTCATTAAGTGCTCAATCAATTTAACTGAGATCATATTTGCATTGTTTCAAATGGTGTATACAGATCTTTATTGGAATGCTTCCATTGGAACTCATGTGCATTTTTTTTCTAATAATATGCCAAAATATGTCTATTGGGATGAAGGACAGCCTAACTTAGAAGATGGAAAGTGTGTTGTTATGCAACCAAACACGAAATGGAAATCTGTACCATGTAACAGTACTGCTGGAGCTGCATGCCAATACAAACCAATACCAAGTACTATTCTGATATAGCCAAGTTTTGAGAGGATGGTTATTTACTATTCATTTATTCATACGTCTGAAGTCATGCTCTGTGTGCCAAGTCCCTTTGTCGCACTGTGCCCCATGGAAGGTAGACTGTTTGACCCTACAACCTATTTACCACATAAAGATGGAAGTATCCTGTTCAGTACCTTATCCAAGGACACAACACGCAAACTTACCAGCTATTTTCACACTATCCTTTTTGTGCTGAGCAACAAGGAAGCAACTTGTAAATACTGTTTTTAAAGTTTTTGGTGTGCTTACAACGGAATTGAACCCATGCTTACCAACTGTGAAGCAGACGCTCTAACCACTACACCATGACAAATATTATCTGTAACAATGATGCATAAAAGCATGACCACAATGATTGCACTATATTTATTTAAAAACTATTTCCCAAAAAAATTAGTATAGCCACTTGAAGCCATCTTTATTTCATGATGGCTTGTGCAAGGAAAATAGATGTGGCAGCTTTTAATATCAGGTTAACATTTTTAAGTTGCGACAAATTTACTGCCTGATATAGCTTGGAAAAGAATGATTTCATGCCTTTCACCTGTTTCAAAAATTCGTTGAAAAGAGAAAAGCAAGTCTGAATTTTTGAGATATAAAACTGTCTTTGCCCAAGCTATTGTCATCAATTGCAACATCCCTACTGTCGTTGTGCATGGTAGCTATTTTTAACTGAAAAAAGTGTAAAATTATTAAGACTAGAAATTTTTTGTAGAATTTCTGTGGGGTTTTGCTGATGAAGAAGGTTACAACTGGTTTTCTTACTTCACTAAAAATAAGAATGAAGCTGTAAAAACTTGCCAAGAAAACAATCACAATTTTTTTACCATTACTAATGCTGATAGAATTCCACAATTGCTTCAGACATTGTACAATTCCTACATAAATGGAAGAAAGGTTTGAAATATTAGTTCTGTTTTTTCTAGTTATTTTTATTAGCTGTCAATAGCATCACTTTTGAGAAGTTTTATCTCTTGGAAATGCCTGACAAAAAACTTTCAAAATTTGCTGATTTTTCAGATTTCTTTTGCTATGTGATTTTCCCAACCTTTATTTGGAGAGATTTTTACTACATTCAGCCACTGCCATTTCATTACTTTTTCTGATCAGCCTTTAAAGTTCCTTTTTGTTTTTTCGAACTAGATATGATATCTTTTGTGTATCATTTTTAGTGATCTACAGTAGAATAAAAAATGAATAAATAAGAATTAAAGAGATTTTTTCTAAATTTTTAGTGTTTTCTTCGAACATGCTAATGCACAAAAAAGTTTAAAGAAGAAACTGACATAAATGGGAAAATTATTGTTTAGTATTTGCGTTTATATTGTGCATAAGAGAGTTGCAATTGTGCCACCTCAATTAATAGCAACCTTGATATTATGATCTCTTTAATGTTTATCCTCTATGGTTTCTCATTGCAGCGCATTAATATAGCCATTTGGTTTTGGTTCTTAGAGTGGCTGATTAATTGGGATGTTATTGTAGCATGCTTGTTTTTATCCATCAAACACTGGAGAAGTATTTTAGTAATGTAAAGGACAACTAAAGTTTAAAATATTTCCACTTTGTAGTTAATGTGCTATTGCTCTTAAATGCCTATGGTATGATTGAATAAGCAAAAATAATTTTTGACAGTTGCAAAAAACAAGATGTTGCTGACATGGTGCATTACTGCCACAATTACAGCAGCCAAGAAGAGGTTGCTCTAAAGCGCCTTTTTAAAAGACATAATGCAATAAGTTTAGGATGCTTTGACGTTATGGCTGATAAACAGTGCCTCAACATTGTGAGCAACATTGCTGACATTAATTATGTTCATCTTTGTGTGTGGTTAAGTGTCTTTGATAGATTTTTCTAATTTTTATCAGTACTTTGTATATTTAGGTTTGGATTGATCTTGGTACAAATGTGTCTCTTCAGAACGGTTATTTTGATTTTGGTGGTTTGCAAAAATCTGACATGGACTGTGTAATTCTGGAGACAACTGACATTGTCAAACTTTCTTACACATCTTGTGATAATACAACTGCACATTTTGGATGTAAAAGTGGTAAGATGTGATAATTACTGGTAGTTGACCTATATGATTATCTTACAAATTTTGTGGTTTGCTGTGCTTAATTTTCATGTCTTGGCAAATTCTGTTGAGTGTGTTGTTTCCCATGGACTTGTATTTATGTTAATTGAGTTTCAAACTATTTTACATGAAAGTAAATCTGTATGTCATCATGCTTCTTGTATCACCATGCATCCACATTACCATTCAATAATAGCTCCATTACCAAAAGGAGAGAGGGGGAGTGATGGAACAAAATGTGAAAGGTTATGAATACGTCAAAAAAAAGTTGTAAGAAAATCAGGCATCAAGTTTGAAGAATCATCTAGAACAGCTGCTCTGCTTTTTCAAAAATATAAAATTCAGTATCATTATGCAGTGATATTGGCATGAGGTCAAAAACTAAAATGCTGATACATCAGTAATGATTCCATTATCATTGCAAAAAAATTGGTGATATTGATTTAGCTGGCTCATCCTTGATAGCGTTGTGCTTCTCAATTCTACATTCACTACTTTTTGCTAAATACAACATAAAGTCTAAGAGCACCATTTTAAAAAAAGTTTGCCAAACTGTCTAGTGCAGTGGTGTCAAACTCATTCAGTGCCATGGGCCTCATTTACATTCCTGGATTTTATACGAGCCAGACTCTGTTGAAAAAGTTCAAGCAGGAAAAACTGTTATATCAATGGTTCCCTAACTTTTTTGTCTGTCAACACAGGAAACCGGTTGATTAAACTACAAAATCAACCCCAGTATTATCTGTAGATTACCACTTCTCCATGCAACGATCTCCAGAAATCGTGTGATGTAGCTTGAAATGGTGCTAATCTCAAAAAAATGGTCAATACCTCTCTCGCTGTAACTGTAATGCCTTCCATGACTGATAACAGTTGTCAACCATTACTTCATGGCTATTTTCTCATAACTTCAACTTAAAAGATTTTTTTCCTTTGGAGAACAATTTTTTGAATACCAAATTTGGAGGCCAGGCATACGCACTATGCCACAAAATCCTTATGCAGGCCACAAAATGTTATGTTGCAGGCCACCAATTCGACACCCTGGTCTAGTGTGTATATTTATTTCACATTATGGATATGGTATATTTTGTTTTTCAATGATACACAGACAAAAATATTATTTTCAATAGAAAAATATAGTTTTTGAGTATGGCACTCAGTCTTTTCTGCTCCTAACTGAAGGAATACAAACGTGTATTTCATTAAAAAAAGTGTAATGACAATTTTGTCTACAATTGGGTAAATGCCTGTTGTAGAAATATTTGCTTTTATTCCACAAATTTCAATTAAAGTCTCCTGCCAGTGTCAAAGGGTATGCTGGACAGAGAGCCCATTAGAGCATCTAAGTTCTTCCAATAATTTCAGTCTGTTTGTTTGTTTGTGGTTACTCCTCCTCTTCTTCGGAATGGAGGTATGGCATGGACGGCAATTCAGGTTCATGCCGTAAACCTACCGTATTTTCGCGACCATTAGGCGCACTGGAATATAAGGCACAGTATCAAAAAACTGCTGCAAATGCATTTTTTTTCTTACATAAGATGCACTGGACTATAAGGCGCAATAAATCAGACAAAATCCTAATTTGTTTTTTGCATGTTTTAAATTTAAAAGAAACGATTAAACAAACAAATAAGAAAACTTTCTTTACAAAGACAAGCTTGATGAAAAAATAAATTCCTTTTTTCTAATAATTGTTTAATAGTTCATTACATAATACAACGTTCCAATAAACTTATTGTGTACACGCCGTTCTGTTAACAAAACAATTCCTGGCATGTGAAATGCTAATGTGAAAAAATACTGCTATTTGTAACATTAAAGATGGTTCGCACTTTTCTTATAACACATAATTTTATCCACACATAAGACACACTGGACGATAAGGTGCATGTTCAATTTCTGAGAAAATTTTTGGCTTTTAGGCGTGCCTTATAGTCGCAAAAATACGATAATTGAAATTAGGCTAGGGGAAAGATGGCAGCCCATTTCGAACCAGTCATGAGTGACTGGTAGCCCCACCACCAACAAGGTGGACTGCTACTGGTGGGTACCCAAGAGTCATTTTTTACAACATGCTGGGTTAGCAACTTCGCAATTGTAATCTGGAGAAGTACGAGTGGGCCACTTGTCTGCCACATAAAGGTGGAGGCATCCCGTTAAGTGACTTGCCCAAGGACACAAGCAAGCTTGCTGGCGTGTTCTCCACACTATCCCTTTTTATACTGAGCACCAAGCAGGGAAGCTGCGAATACCATTGTTTAAAGTCTTTTGATATGACTCAACTTAGGGAATAAACCCCAGGCCTACCAACTGTGATGCAGACACTCTAACCACTACACCATCGTGCCGGTTAATTTCAGTCAAGGGTAAGGAGTCTGAAATATCTGACAATTTGCCAATAGTGGAAAGATCATTGTTGACAATCTTGAGCCAAAGTGTTGTGTGGAGCATCGTTTTGACATTGCCATCCAGCTTGCCTAGGGTTGAATTCTAGCAAGGCTGGTGTTGGATGTTTAAGGGCAAGACTAAGCAAATGTTTCACCCATTTAAGTATTGGTTTGGCAACTAAATTCTTGCCGTTTTTTAATCTATTAACATTTTTATACATTCTTTTAATACATTTTTAAAAGAAAAATAAGAACTAACAACTATTTAATCGATGATATATTCTCCATTCATGTCTACACTTTTTCCCAACGTTCAACAAGATTCTCAATACCTTTTCTATAGAAATTATTTGATTTTGACCCAAAAAATTCATCCAACCAAGCTCTCAATTCTGCATCACTGTTAAATGAAACCCCACATATAGCATTTGAAAGTGATCGAAAAAGGTGAAAATCTGTTAGTGCCAAATCAGGTGAGTATGGCAGATGTGGCAGCACCTCCCAGCTGTGTGTTTGAATAGCTTCTTTGGTCGTGTTTGCGACATGAGGGCAAGCATTGTCATGCATTAAAAGAACATTGTGCTGTCGATTAGGTCTCTTTTTCTGAATAGCCATTTTGAGTCTTTCCATCTGTTGAACATAGAGTTCTGCAGTGACTGTTTGATTTCTTTCCAACAATTCATAATGAATAATCCCCTCCTAGTCCCACCATACACACAACATCGTTTTACACAGATGAAGATCTTTGTTTCAAACAAATAAATTTTCAAAACACAATATATTTAAAAAACGGCAAGAACTTAGTTGCCAATCTAATACAACGGCATTTTGCTGAGCAAAAAGCTTGCATTTGCTTTGTGCATTGCCAAAGCTTGTTAATGACATCTTTATTTCATATTATTTTTTGATTTTGCTGAGTGCTCAGCTTTCAAATTGACCAATTCACATAGCAAGAAATTTATTGAGGGTCATACTTCAACTTCATAAAAAAGCACAGATAGAACAGATGCATTATATATTTGTAACTTTGTCTTACGTCAAATGGTTTTGTGGCACTAGAGCAATTTCTACTGTGTTTGGAACCTGAGCTCTTTTATGGAGTGTTTCAGATTTGAGATTATCAGTGTTGTGAAAAGTGGAGCGCTAATATACAAAGTATGGGACAAACTCCACTTTATTGCCATCTATATAAAGAGATGAAAGATCCAAGCCCACTCAAACATGCATGAATGTGGTTTTTATCTAAACTAAGTTGCAATTCAAGTCTTTTGGCTTCCTCTTGATGTATTGCGAGAGCATTAATGAGGGGAGCAATGCTGGAGCCAAAGAATATTGCATTGTCAGCTTATTCATGATGAGTAAAGTGATAAGCACTGAAGTGCTCTCCTGAGATCCAAATCGAAAACTTGGTAATAGCATACTTGATGACACAGTTGAAGAGATGAAATGCTGCTGCCTTCTATTGAAGATGGAGTTCTAGTACGAGTCTGTTTTGTTGATGCAGATGCAGTTTTCTATGCTGAGGTCAAGGTTCCAGAATAGGGATAAGAGCTTTGTTGGTGTGGCAACGTGTGTTTGCTTAGTCAAAATAAACCCCTAGATTTAGGAAACCAATATTGACATGGTTTTTTGGAAAACTATTATGTTTTTTGTATGAGATGCAGTGTGAAGATATAAACAGTTGCTGAACGTTTGGGATGGAAACTTTCTGGTTGCAATTATTGCTTGTTTGTAATAGCAAGCACAGCCCTGTCCAACAAATTGCAAGTAAAAAGGTTTTCAAGAATGGACAGAATTGTGATGCTGTAGGCCAACTCTACAGGTTTTCTTTTTTAAAAGGATAGAATGATGCCTCATGTTCAGCCGTTGGTACTTCTTCCATAATTCTAATAGCACTGATTATGCAGGTGAGCCAATTAAGTTAACAAATGCTTCTGGCTTTTAGCATTTCTTCAGTGATCGTCAGGTAATGGAAAACATTTGCCACTTCCTTGCCAGCTACAAGGGTAGTGATGCAGTCAGTATTCACTTCAGCTGGTTTTATTGGAATATCTAAAGCTCATGGATTTCTTGCGTTAAACAATTTTTCAAAATGCTCTTTCTGTTACTTAATGTATTCAAACTCTGTTGTGATGACTTTTAACTTCTTCTCTCATCAAAGAGGTTTCTTGGTATAGTCTGATCTTGACTATGTGTGACTTTCAAAACAATTGCGTGACATGGCTGTATTTCGGCAAAAATTCAAAAATTTGAAAACTTCTTTCTTCCAGAAACGTTTCTTTTCCACTGACTTTGTTTCATATTTACTTTTATTGCTGATATTCATCATAGTTGCCTGTCAGTTCTTTTTTGCCAGTGATAAATTATTTTTAGTGTTATTCGGTTTCAAGGATAATTGTGGACAGATGTGGGAGTTCCTAGTACTTTTGAGCTACTTCTACAGTGTATTGTAGAAGTCACTGTACCCTTATACACAAGATAGAAAGCAACAATATAAATTAAGCAAGCTTGCAAAGTAATGGGAGGATTTTTGAATAAGATTGTCTTTATCCAAACTCACGTGCTATGCTCATTAAGAAATGACATGTGTGTCAGGTAGTAGTCTGGGTACCATCTTGTATACATGAAGAAGTTTAGTGATTTGGTATTTAGTCTCATCATTCAATATAAGTGGTGCCAGTGTGTATTCAATGGAAGAAAGAGTATTTTCCAGGGTTTGAATGCATAGGATATCTCACATTGATGCTTGATGAGTAATTATGTTACCACAGGAGTAATACTAACTTGAAATACACACATTTGTTATTTAATTCATTTTATGTATTAATTTTAGGTATATTTTTTAATAAATTAGGGATATGGTGACTTTTCAGACATCCTTTTGTATGCCATATGTAAAGTACTTTTTATTTGGTTAATCTTCCTCAGTTGAGCTGCTAAACCTATTAATGATAGAGCATCTATGTGGTGCACCAGTAAAAGGGTGAAGCAAACTGGAGCAGTTATGGGTGACTTCTGTTGTGGTTGCCTTGACGTTTTCTTTTACTATTTTATTTGAGCTGTCAGTGAGTAATTGCCGCCTGATCAGAGTTGCTCTTTTGAGCACCATGTTAGACATGGCAAATGGTGATAGGTGACCTATCACTCGACCTGAGATAATAATGCGACTGATGATCAACTTCACTGTCCTGTCATCTAAGTTCCACCATGTTCAGTAATAGACTTGATGAAACTTTAATGATCTATTGCTTAAATATTTTTTCTTGGCAATGATAAGATTGTTTGGTCTGCATAATACTGCAGATATTATTGTTGGTTGTAATGACGGAAGAAATGATATCTAGGACAATTTCGGTTCTAAGTCACTAGATGAGGTAATGTCATTTTCTTTCTTTAAAATAACTAATATTGTGAAATGAATTTTGGGGACAGTTAAGTGGATGGGGTCTTAAAATCAGATAAAATCCTTGATTTGCAACTTTTTCATGAATACTAATGTGTTGTAGCTTTAGAAACTGTATATTTGTTGTGATGTACCTTGAACCTATATTTAGTCAATCTTGTTTTCAACACTTAGAGGATAAGATTGTGATTGTGACATTACTTTGGCCAGTGGTGGTACTTGGAAGTTTATACTCATGATATGATAGTGCTTCTCATTGTTGTTTTAACTGCAATATTTTAGATCATTAACACTATTCCACTCTTGGTAACTATTGAAGTTTGTAGTTGAATCATCAGTTTTTATTTCTTTAATAGCTGCGTCAACCAAAGGCTCGTTTGGCATACATAAGAACTACAAAATTTGAATCGCAAGAAACGCATTAACCAATACAAGTAATCAATTGTACTGAGATAGAACCAAATTTAAAATCAGTGTTTCCCAAACTTTTTCAACTCGCATACCATTAGAAGTTTTTGCACTATGCTTGCATACCACCTACATTTGGAAAATTTAATAGCTCAGAAATATGCAGTAGCAATGTTTTTATTAAACAAGCATCAGTCCAGAGTTGAAAAAAACAAAAAAATGACTGAAAACACAATAATA
Source organism: Trididemnum clinides (assembly GCA_963675345.1). Classification (NCBI taxonomy): domain Eukaryota; kingdom Metazoa; phylum Chordata; class Ascidiacea; order Aplousobranchia; family Didemnidae; genus Trididemnum; species Trididemnum clinides. The sequence continues at coordinate 17,806,630 of OY776291.1, forward strand.
GCTTTAATAAAAAGAATGTAGTTGTTTTTTCTCCACATTTGGTCAGTTCTAGGAATAACTTTGCTTACAGCACATCTAAAATTATCCCCAGGCGCAGCAAAGCAATTCCAGCTTTTCAATTTTATGTTCATTAAAGCTGAGAACCCCTGCTCACACTCCCACATTGACAGGAAATCAATAATTGTGGAACAGCGTCAGTGGCTAGGTTAGGGTGTGATGACTCCATGCTCAGCCAGATGTTTATAGGACAGCCGCATTCCTTATGCTTGATCTTTGCTGCCTCATCAGTTTGAATGTTTATTAGCTCTTCTTTTTCTCCAGTCCCCACAGGCAAATCAGCTGGATCAACAAAGAATGGGTTGATGCTATAAGCGCAAGATGTAATGTTTGGAAAGTAATGCATCAATTCCTTTTTTAGTTGCAAAAGAGAGCAGACATTTTCTTCTGAAAATTCATCATTAGGTTTGTCCTCAACCGAGGTGAGGAGTTTTAACATTGCATACTTTTTATTCTTCATGTTCTCTATCCAGAGTGCCAGCTTTGAAATATACTCAGGTAAAGTTCCATTGGTTCCTTGGAATGACATATTGAAGTTGTTTAGAACTTCAAAAATGTCGGATAAATAGGTCAATCTTGCAACAAATTCCTTACTCTCAAGATCTGCCTGAAAATCGTAATTCTTTTTCCTGAAAAATTGAAGTAGTTTATACTGCAGTTTAAAAAGATGCCTTGTCGCATTACCTCTGGAGAGCCAGCACACTTTCATGTAACTGAGAAGACAGGTACTTTTGGAGCTAAAATCTTTGCAAAGTCGCTTAAATAATTGGGTATTTATGACAGATGTTTTTACAAAATTTGCCAGTTTGATAACTCGCTTCACACATAATAGCATTTTCTCAAGAAGCACCTTTGCACAAAGAGCAAATGTATGTATGAAGCAATGAACAATGGTTGCATTTGATGAAACAGTTTTCACATAAGTTGTAAACCCAGATTTATGTCCCAGCATGGAAAGAGCGCTGTCGACTGCACAGCCAATCAACTTTTTTCAGTCCAGTTCATTCTGTTTGAAAAATTGTCTGAAATCTCAAAAACATCCTTTCCTTTTTGTTGGGCTGGAAAGTTTCTTGCTCATCAGCAACTCAGTTTTCACATCATTGTCTTGAGTACTATAGCGAGCATAGACGAGTAATTGAGCACTGTTTGTTATGTCCATCAACCCGTCCAGTTGCATAGAAAACCACACTTTGAGTCTTTCACGCCTGAAATTACTTGGTCGACAATATCTATGGACATCTCCTCTATTCGATTTTTAACTGTTTTGTTAGACAGGGATACAGTTTCTAGCTTCAAAGCTGCCTCCACTCCAATTGCGTTCTTAACCAAAATCTTTGCTGCTGGCATTACCAGAGACTCGCCAACAGTATGTGCTTTCATGCTTTTAGTAACTAGGAGAGCAATTTATATGATGCTTTGACAACACCTTTCTTTTTCTGGTACCGTAAATCATGCCAGCCTTGTTTAGGCATTGTCTTTTTGCATTCTCTCCAAGTTGCTGGAAGTTACTCTTGTCTTGTTTTTCTCTTTAACATGATTTGTCACAAGGTGACGCTTAAGGAAGCTGGGTTTCGTAGCTGACTTAGAAAGTGTTTTCATATAAATTACACATTGTGGCAGAGATTCTCCCCCACACTCAATGGCTATGAGCCCATACTTTATGTACGTTGGGCAGTACTTTTGCTGCGGCATTTAGAAAAATATTTTATATATTCAGCTAAAGATTAATTAGTTTTAAACAAACTATAATTTAGCTTTTATATATATTCAGCTAAATATTTTATATCACTTCAACTATTTCTAACAATATTACTGCAACCACAACAATTCTACTGCAACCAGCAGTTGACCTTACAGCTCAAACCAACTTTATATTCACTTTATTTATTGGACAATTAGTCTTTCAATTGGCGTGTAAAGCCCAAATAAAAACAATTATGACATAATAATTTCAAAGTATTTTCAATTTTAAATATTTATTGTCGTAGCTTATCAACTTAAGTAAGTTGCTTGCAAACCACCTGAAAGACTCTTGCAAACCACTAGTGATACGCATACCACAGTTTGGGGACCACTGTTTTAACTACTAGAGCAGGAGTTTGCAGTCTTTTTCATGGGTGAGCTAATTTCAGACACTTTGAAAATTTTGCTGTCTAGTCGGAACCAGACATTTTGTATTTAAAAGTAAGCTTTGAACAACTTGCTGGTTGCATTTTTAATCCAATAACAAAGGGTAACCACAAATCACAATAAGATTTTCTATGAAAATTGAAAAATAATTTGTGGGATGTGGCATTGGTTACAGTACACAACAAAGATCAAAGCGAATGTAAAACGTTTGGTAATACAGACTCCCAGTGCTCAATCGGCAGATTTTGAGATTTGAGTGCCAAAGGTAAGGAGTGCCAGATTACTTCATCGTATCTCTCCATTTGAGAATTTCCTGTGGGATGGTAAACAGAACAATGACTAGTAGCAATGCTTTGTTCCGTGAAGAAATCCTTTATCTCTTGTGACAAGAAACTACGTGCATTGTCAAAGTGAACACAACTGGGTACACCACATAATTTAAATACTTAATAATGGTTTCAGAATGCATATTAGGACAGGGGTAACAAAAAGGAAACCGAGAAAATTCATTGACAATTACAAGTAAATACATATTTTGAGTATAAGTAGGCAGTGGTCCTTTAAAGTCGATTGCAGTTTGTTCAAAAAACTGGGTAGCCTTTATTAGTGTATCTTTTTGTGGAATATAAAATTGCGATTTTAGCTCTGTGCTGACTTGACAGAAAGAGAAGGTCCTTTTTACATCCTCCGTCAAAAATAGAAGATTTTTAGCACAAACATATTGTGCTAGCCATCTAACCCCAGCCAGAGTGACACAAGTTTTGGTGCAATTCTTATAGAGTAAGCATTTTAACACATTCGCTGCCAAACCACGTAAATCTACGTTTTAACGTTACAACGGCTGAGTGCCAAGCCACGTAGATCTACGTTTTTGGGTTGATCACATCGGTTGAGTGCCAAGCTTCTTACTTTGCTATTGCAAAACCGTAGATCTACGTTGTGAGCTAAAAGTAAATTGCACATGGTCTTCGCGTGTTCAGTTTGTGGTGGTCACGCGTGATTCATTACTAAATAGAGCATTTATTTTCAAGAACAGAACATCGATGATGCAATTTTATTTTACGGTTGTAGTGGTAATTACGTTAGAAGAAAAACAGGACTTGAAATAGAATTTGGTGCTTGATGTTGCTATAAATTACTTTTATTTTTATTTTAGTTTACTTTTATTTAGAAAAGCTTAAATTTACTTATTAGTTTATAACCGCTATGGATGCGTTCACAACTAGTGATATTATGAATTGTGATTCGGACGACAGTGATCTTGATTTCAGTGGTGGCGACTTTGATATTTAGACAAGCGATTCAGAGAGTGATGATGATGCTGTTCAAGCAGCATCATCTGCACAACTCCTTACATCTCAGACCAGGACATAAATTGAACAAATCTGCTTTTATGTACTAGGTTTCAATGTGATCAGTGAGTCTTAAATCCAATGTTTATTACGAGACAAGCATATAATGGCGAAAACCGCAATTCGCAGTAAAAACATCTGGCAAGCAACGTTAATGCGGGCAATGAAACGCCGGCAGCGAATGGGTTAACCAAAGCACAAATTGCACAGGTAAAAGCATCAGCAGCGACACTATCATGATCAGGTCAAAATTTTATAGTGTACAAAAACGATGCTAATTCTAAACTCCAACAATGTAGTTTGCTGTTTTATATTTTGTTTCGTGTTCAATTGTCCAACATAAAGCCAACTGACTTTTGATCAGTAATCAAGGTAAAATGCTGTCAGGCAAGTAAATGTTCCCAGTTTTAAATAGCTTCCACAATTGCCATGGCATTTTCTACCATCAGATAACAGTGTTCACTACCAGAGAGGGTTCATGACATAAATGCCACCAGGCATCTTGCCTTATTTAATGTTGCAGAGATAGCCATGTCGGAGGTGTCGCAGTCGACAACAAACAGAGCATTTTCGTCAATTGCTTGAAGAGATGCATTGGCAATGTTTTGTTTCAAGGATTCAAAATCTTTCACTGCTTCTAAGCTTAGCAGAAAACTTATAACACTTTTCAGTCGAACTGTTTTGTCAGAATAGTTGGTAATCCATTTTGCATAGTAAGCAAAAAGCCCCAACATTTGCTTCAAAGATTTTGTGCTATTGGGTGGAAATAGGTCCAACAAAGGCAATCTTTCGGTTGCAATCTTTCAGGATTGGGTCTAGTACAAGGGTCAGCAACCTTTTACCGTCAAAGAGCCATTTGGACCCGTTTACCACAGCAAGGAGACCGATGAGAGCCAGAATAATTCTACAGAGCATAGGTCATAAGTGTTTTCCAAAAAAAAAAAAAAAGGTCTTCACCTGTAGTCAGCAAAAGAGCCACATGCGGCTCCGGAGCCACGGGTTGCCGACCTATGGTCTAGTAGTTCGGTTCCCAACCTGATATCCTAAAATACTGATGTCTGAGACCAAAGATACCACCTTCGAGTCATTTGCATTTAAATGACGAAGTTTCAGCTCATCGAGATAGGCAGAAACATTTGCATCATGTTCTTCCTGATTCATTTCTCCATTTTCCTCCTGCCTCAAAAGCTGTATATCGTTTGTCACTCTCCAGGATGGGGATTTGGTGATACATGCTCTTGAGATCAAACATTGAAAAAACTCTGTTTGCAGTCAGCTTATTGACAAGACCGTCAAGTTGTTATTGCAGTTGAGATTAAATCTGTCTACATATATATTTCATGTCATTTTGAACAAAAAGTGGTTTGGATTTATTACTGGTAAATTAGGTAGTTGATACTGAATTAGCAAGGTCTCAGTAAAGTTGCGGTCAGGCAAGGTGTTTGAGTATTATATTACATGTTTTTGTTGTTGTGATTACTGCTCCTCTTCTTCGGGATGGAGGTATGGCTTGAACAGCAATTCAGGTTCATGCCGTCAATCTAATTTAAATTAGGCCAGGGAAAGATGGCAGCCCATTTCAAACCAGCACTTTTATTCCATCACCTCAATTATGAAATAGCAAACCAAAATTCTATTGCACAGCAGGCTTCTAGAAGAAAAATGATCATCTGCTTTGGTTTCAAGATTTCCAGGCCAGCACAATTTATATATCTGTTGCAAGGCAGTGTGAAAACGAGGCAATTTATTCTAGAGTTTAGTCAATGCAAAGCAGTCTGTGCAATTTCTTCTTGGTCAGTACTGAGAATCTGGTGGGGAGGGGGGCAGGCAGAAATTGAATTCCAAAAGTCAACTTGGTTATTTCTTTGATTGATTTCATAACAAATAATATTTTTCCAAGATGACATGTTGGTTGATCACTGGTGGGGATGCCACTTTGATGCAGGTCAATATACTCTGTGTCCACAGTGGTAAGCAGTAGGCCAAGTTTTTTATGTGAAGTGGCAGTTCTGCATGGCAGTAGGTTGAAGAGTTAGTTCTCATGGATCTCAAGTACTTTTCCAAAGTCAGAGCCTTGTTAAAACAGGTTGTACCACAAGCATGTGTGATTGACTTAACCTGTTAAGTGTCACGCCTCAGAAATCACGTTGCTTTCATATTGTCACCTTTTTCTCTCAGATATCATTCATCGCTCAGATGCTCGTTTTGTGCTTACAATAACAATTGCTTATTTCACAAATGACCAAATAATGTTAGAATATCAGTTAATGAAAGAAAGGGAATTGTACATTGCTGTATCGAAATTTATTGTGAAAAATCAAGCATTGAAATAAATGATGCAAAAGTTTATTGATACACAGAATTTATTCTTTTGTGTGCCAGTCTATGAAACATGGAGTAACACACAAACCAACTTCAAAGTCTTTTCACCAGTATGAGCTCTCCTTCCTTATCTTGTTTTTTTAGCACTGAGCTCAAGCCTTGAGTGGTCTTTCTTTTTTTCTGTAGGTGGACAATACCTGGGGAAGTGCCTACCAATTAGCTGCAATGGCTTCACTGAGAGTCGGGGAGGTTTATGTGTAGTAGCAGGCCTTTCAGCAGCATATTTATTTAGATATAAGTTTTTCACTAAGTGTCAAAATAAACTCACGTCCTATAACTTTTCCACCAAGGGCTTTGTGTGCAATATAGGAATTCAGAAGAGTCATGTCCAACATATGACGGAATACTTTCTTGTGGTATTTTTTCAGCCTGTTTCTTGTGGTTAAAAAATGAACCATGAGATTATCAGAAAAATCAACATCACCCATGTTGGAATTGTAATTAGCCATTGTTTTTGGCTAGAGCATTTCCTTTCCATGCCTAGATTTTACTTGTATCATAGAGTCATCATATAATGTGCTCAGAACGTGCACATCTTTTTTGTGTTTTCATTTCACTATAATTGACTTTTTCCGGTATGCTGCTATGGTTTTACCTTTTTCAGTTTTGTTTCCTGTATTTTTGCTGGCACATCTTTTCATGTGATTCTCATAGTGCCAATTGCATCTGTCTCACAGTCAACAAGTTTATCTGCCAATGTTGGGCTCATATAAAAGTTATCAGTGTAGAGACAATACCACTTTCCCCGCAAGGATTCAACAGAGAAAACACAATTCTGGAAGTCACAGGCAAATCCATATATTTCTCCAGATATGTTTTGTCACTACCAGCGTAAACAAAAAAGTTTCATATATATCTCATGGAACTTTTACGAAGTTCAAAAAACTTGATACCAAATCTCTTACATGTAGGTGGTGTATACTGGACTCACAACAAATTGCCCTTCCACCCTAACAAAGAATCATCGATGGAAATATTCTGATTTGAAATGTAATTTTTCATGAACTCTTTCACAATGAGATCAATGAATGGTTTTATCTTCACCAACTTTGTTCGTGGCCCATTGATTATGGTATTGATATCAACCAAATATAGGTACTTATGCAGCAAGTCAAATCTACACCCACTCATTATCTTGCAAAAAAAAAGAAGCAATACTTTCACAAGAAGAAAAATACACGAGTTTTCCACCTCAGAATCAATGCCCTGCAGAATAAGTAACCCAATGAACACTTTCATTTCATTTGCACTTATGCCATACCATTTACATACTCATGATTGTGGTGACAGAGCTTCTCTATTCATATTTTAAAACTCATGTGAAAATCTGTTTGTTTCATTTACCAGGTAAGCAATGATTTCTTCATTGAAATAATTTTCATAGTATTGCACGGGGTTATCTCTATCTTCAACAGTTAATTTTACACGATCGTCAGAACAAGTAGTGAAGGGATTTCTTTCTCTACCACTTGTCGACCAGTCAGTTGGCAAAGCAATGCCATCATCACTATCAGATGATAAATATGCTCTTTCATCAGAATTGCTGGAGGATTTGGAATTTGAGCTCTCAAGGTCCAGCGTGTCATTATTAGTGTTCTCTTCTTCTAATAATTCTACATTTCATTAGAAGAGAGGCAGGTTCTCTTTCTTGAACTCATTGAATGAAATGAAATACGATTGCAAAGAGAAAATAAAGCATGCATAGATTAAATATTTGTCAACGGATCAACTGGTACGCAAGCCTGCCTGAAAAAGTCACTTCAGAAAAGTAAGCTTGTTCTCTTGCCATAGAAACAAAGTTTTTTTCTGCCAAAGTTGACCATAGCATTTGCCAACCGTTTTTCTTTTTTTTCTTTCTCTCTTTCTATGCGAGAAATGGGTTACCTCGTGGCTGACAGCTTCAAGTAAAACTCTACATCATGAAATGGCATATGCCGTTGGTGGCCATTCCAAACAGATAACTGTAAATGGTATATGCCTTTGGTGACGCTTAACAGGTTAACAGAGTGAAGCTTTATTTTTGCTGACAGCATATGCATTTTTAATCCATGCTACATCTGTTTAATGAAGTTTATTACATTATTGCATAAACATGCAAGTTAGTATTGTATATTCTTCATATTAACTATGCATACACTTAACCCTTTGTTTCTGTACCAAATGGTGCAGAAACTGATTAGGTTAACAAAAAAGTCCAGCTAACACTAATATATTATTAGTGCAAATAACAAAAGAAACGATCATTCTGACAAAGGTAAAAGACAGCATAACTACACTTTTGCTAGTATTTACAATATTTATGATCTATGTACACTATTTACTGGACCAAGAAAACTTGTTAGTCATGGTCCATGGCTGAGGCTAGAGATGTATGATGGCAAACTGGAGAAAAGAAGTTGGTGACCATTGTCTGACGTCCACTGTCTGAATAAACTGAAATCCAGATCAACAAAGTCCAGATATATGAGAGTCGAGTGTATGCTTTTTATGCAAGAAATAAATATTGTGTATCTCCCAAAGTTACAGAACTGTGGCATGGCCATAAGCATAGGACAATATTGTCAGGACTTGTTTTGAATTTTTCAAGTATTAGCAGTCCACCTGAATTGCCTGGTATTACTATCAATAAAGTTAGTTTGCAGCATATCTTATTGTGATGTTCAATGTTTATTTTTGCAGATAATGTATATGGTTTTGTGCAACAACCAATGACTAATTATTGTCCTGCTGGATATACAAACATGGGTGGAATAACTTGCCTTGCTATTGTTGAAGAGCCTGCATCATGGCCTATAGCATATGCAACCTGCAAAAGCAATGCAAATGGATCATTAGTTGGCTTTCCAAATATAACTAGCACCAGCTTTACACTGCCATTGATCCAGTTGTACGTGAAACTTGAGAATGCATTGAAAGTGTGGACTGGTGATTGCTTACAAGGTTGGTATTAGTTAGATTGGGTATTATGTTGTACTATTTGCTTAAATGGGTTACAACTTAAAATATTTGAAAAGTTACTAAAAAGCATAGATAATATCTTTTTGTCATTATCTGCCTTTACATTATTATAATTGCGGCAGGCAATTGCTATTGTAGTTTATGGTTAGATTTGAATAAGTTTTCTGAAAATGCTGCAGATATTGCTTGTAACTATTACCAAACAAGAACTAGTTTTAAGTTTTCAGGAAGCCACTTTTTGCCACTGCTTAGCACTACCTTGTTTTGTTTTTTTGAATTGTCTAGGGCAGTAAATCTCAACGCTTCAAAATTTTTTTGGGTTGTATGTTTTTATAAAAAAAAAACATATGGTTGTAATGATTGATTTGTAGTTGATGGTGAACTCTAATTCATAGTTTTATGATTTTCTTTTTTAAACTAAAGTTTATTGATATGTCAGAAATTCCCAATTGCTGATCCATGTTTTTGGTGGTAACAATGTAATATAGGGAAGATAATTATCTTTACTTACCTATTTGAAAAGCTGTTTAATATGTTGCTAATACTGTTTTGTTTCTATGCAAACGTTGTCACTGAGCTTAAGCACCCCATTTCAAATTTCTTTTAGTACATCCCTTCATTAAACTAGAGTGGAGTAAAATTGCTAAGACTGTGGACAAACGTATTTTTTTCTCATGGATTTTTTGATATGTTGAATTTTATTAACTTTAAAATATTTGTATGATACCAAGTAAGTTATAAGTTGCACATACTATCATTTCATAAATTTTAGTATGCAAGGTTTAACATAAAATGTTGGAAAATAGATGACTTGAAACAGAGTAGCTTAGGTTTGTGTGGATTAATGGTGATGACAAACTACAATGCAATTAGGATGGTACCATTTGTCAAGGTGATAAAGACAGACTTGGAGAGGAAAGGGTGTTTTTCACAAGCAGATCTTCAGAAAATTCAAAATAAAAAAAAGAGAAAAACGATTGCTAAGACAAATTCATTTCCAAATAAGGTTATCATCTTAAAAAAAGGGTAAAACTGATTTCTCACACAAGTTAATCTTTTAAAAAATTAAATTCCTGGCTTTTCCAACTACTTTTATGGCAATTTTTTGCTGTTGCTCTGGCTACTTAAAAAAATTTAGCAACCCTGATTTACAGTTCATTTAGAGCTGGATTTCTTGAAATATGGATCACAATCCAATGTGGCATGCAAGTAGAGCTTTCACTTTGATAGAGGAAATTTGCGAGGAAATAATTAAAAAGGTGAAAATAAGTAAAAACAAAAAATAGCTAAAAAAGTAGATTTCCAGCTTGCCATGTTGAAAAGCAGGAATTTTGGAAAAAAAGAGCTTTTGATATTTCACTGTACTCAAAATTTTAGAAAAAAATTATTCTGCCAAATTAGTAATGTTAGACTGCTTTTTCATTTCTACATAACAATGCAGCTTAGGTCCTGGTAGTTATTTTTGATAGCTTATCAAAAATAGTGCTTAGGCTGTGCAAGTTGGGCACTACACCTCAACCTGTAGTCAATCTGTTTGTTGAGTGTAGAAACTTAACATAGGCACTGGTACTTGGTATTTTTTAAATACAGTATGCATATCCTGCAGTATATGTGAGTTCTTTTTTACTTTTTTTGGTAATGCTTACATTATTATTGCAATATTCACACCATACTTTTGTGCAGAGTTATTTTACAAGATCTAGCTAAAAACAAGTGGAACTGCAACATTCAAAAATTTACCAAAATGCATATCAAACAATGTCAGCTTTGATTAATACATGCAACACTAGTGTGATATCAAATGGTTCAGTCACAATATTTGCCATGGACTGCTATGCATTTTGCTCCTCTTTTCGATCATGTTCTAAAGCACTCTGAAAATCTTTTTGATGGTTTTGATATTGGTTATCACATTGGTCTTGATATCATCAACTCCTTGGAAATATGTCTCCTTCATTGTCCCTTTCAGTTTTAAAAAACGAAGAAATCACAAAAGAAGAAATTAGCAGTAAGTCTGGCAAATACATGTATGATGGATGCTCCAGTGTGGTGATTTATTTGGAGACCAAGAAAGGCTTCATGCTGAGGACCATGTGAGCAGGTGCATTGTCATGGTGCAAAATCCAGGTTTTGCTCACCCACAAGTCTCTTCATTTTTGATAAACTTTGTTCATAAAGCAAGTCAGGACTCTCAAGTCAGTCAAGGACATGGTCAGTCAATTTGGCACACATTAAATCTATGAACCTTTCTGATCTTAAATCAAGAGTCTTGGAACCGTTTGGCACTCACCTTTCGCATGTTCAAATTGTTCACTGAAATGGATCTGGCCTATTCTTTGCCCATCCAAGTTCGTCAGCCATGATGCAAATGGTTAGCTGATGGTCACTGTAAATCAACTCTTGCAATCTTTCAATGTTGGCATCGGTCTTGGAAGTGGAAAGCCTTGCTGGCTGTGGGTCATCCTTCATGTCTTCCTAGCCTTCCATTAACCACCTGTGCTGTTTAAAAACTCTTGTTCTTGACATTGAAGAATCACCATAAACTTCATTCCACATCTTCAAAGTTTCTGTCATTCTTTTTCCAAGTTTAACACAAAATTTGATGTTGATCCTTTGAACAGTTGTCATTTTGCAAATCACCAAAAAATCGTGGATATTGAAGAAAGAGTTTTTGTGAACAAGAAATTTAGCACTTGAAGCTCTGTAAAAATTAGCACTGTAGTGTTGTTGTGTCAACACAAATGTTGAGCCAAGGACACATGCAAGGCTACACTGAAAACAGATTCATGGCAGTTTTTCTTATGCAATGTGTGAGCTCAGTCCCGTTTCTTTTTAGCTAGACCTTGTTCTTTACATTTTTGTTGGCACTGATTTTGTAGGTGTTGAGCTGTTGTTCTTGAAGCTATGCAATTTGATTAACACATAAATCTTTTTATTTTAAGTGCCGTGCAAATCGTTTGCAAAAGGATAAAATATAATCCATGTATGAGGAAATTAGGGAAGAAATTTGCTTTTGAAATGAAATAATTTCCTGAAGTAGAGACAATAAAAAAATTATTTGTACAAGCATTGCATGCAAAGGTCTCATCGATTAGTTGAGAGCAGTGTTGTATGTAGTGGAATTAAAGAGCATTGATCCCTCAAGCGGTTTAAGAGATGAAAAAATTGAAACAATAAAATCTTTTTGGAAGCAAAATTCTCAAGTTCAAAAAGTCAATCTCAAAAGAAATGTTCTTGTCATTTTAATACCTGGGTCATAGTTATTGCTCCAAATCAAGATTTTGAAAAATGTTGAGTTACAGAAAAAAGAAACTAGAAAACGCTGATTTATAGGGGGGATGCATTATGAGAATTCATTTCTATGTTTGCAGTGTTAGTAGAATTGTTGCTGCTGGACTTGTTGCTACAATATTTTTACTGGCCTAGTTATGTGATAATAATGTTAATTAAAAAGTGAAAAACGTGATTAAATTTACAACAACACAGTTTGGGTTTTTTGACTTGGTAATTACCTTAATTACCCTTGTTCCTTTCTTATTCTGAGAAATTCATATTTCTTCAGTGTTATACAGTACTTTTTTTTTAGTTCAAGAAACTTTTCTTTGATGTGAGTAATGGTCTTTATTAAAACAGCTCGTAGGGGCAAAAAAGTCATGGATACAAAAAAAGTCCAAGGTTACAAAACCTTGACCAATGCATTGGCGAAAAAGAGTATGTTGTTGTATCAGTAAAGTCACTGATGCATTGGTTTACCTAAGTTTAACACCATCATTAGTACATACATCACTATCAATGACCAAACTTTTTTTTTCTTTGCTCCTAATTTGCAACGTTTTCACAAAGGATAATGTTGATATGGTTTTCCATCTAGGTCAGCAATTTTTTGCTACTTGACAATTTTTATTGGTTAAGAACGTATGACTTGAAAAAGAACAGGGATACAATCATATAATCGTTGTTGTAAAAATCTCTGCAATACCTGCATTATCCCCTAAATGAGGAAACTATTATTTATCTTTAATAGCTATGTGTTGCTGAGGTTTAGGTTCTTGCTGTACCACAACATATAACAAGGTTTTTTTAAAATGTTATTAAATTTTCTTTCATTTTATAGTCAATATAATAATGTTTGAAAGTGTTCCCAATAGTTACAATGTAATCAATTTCACACTTGAAGAGGGCCACAACTGCTTGCAAACTTTAATCTTCTAGAAATTGGTTTCAAGTAAATTAAAGTTTGGGGACCTTTGATTATATACTATGCTAGCCAGCCCTGCCAGTGTCACTCGCAGAGCCCTCATTAGTTACATTGCGGTCAAGTGTTTCAGTTCAGCTGGTCAAACCGTCTTTTCCTACCAGGCTCTTCTGTGAAAAGAAACAAAAAATTTTTGTCTTATACATTTCCGTAATACCTATACACAAATTAGGGATTATCTTATTCTCTTCATTAAAACTGGTGATGCTCACAAAATACAAATGTTGTCACACACTATCGTTAATATTTTTAAAAAGTGTAACTGGGGGGACGGAAACATAGTCAAAAGTTATGGTGGCAGCAAAATGGTGTTTGTTTTCACAATTACAGAAATAAACTATTTATTGGTAAGTCTATTTTTCGATTTGGTGCTGGCCATTTCATATTTATATTTGTGCTATTAAGTTCTTTGACTGCACGGTTCACCTTGTTTCTGGCATAGCAACAAAATCGGCAATGCCTTCAATCAAAGTCATTCACCACATTCTAGTAGCAGCCCATCAGGCCAAGTTGTTTTCAAACAAAATATTCTCTCTAAATTCAGTCTTACTAATTGTTTATAGTTTTATTGTGATTTGAGACTTTATTACAATTCTTTGTAATATAGATATACATAATTTAACCAGCAGCATACCAGTAGAAAAGATCCATGCTTTATACTCTACTAACTGGCTTTGCTGGCATTGCTCGGCAGAGACCCTCTCTAAGTTATGTAGAGCTTTAGTATTTCAGTTCAACCAGCTGTGCCAGCTTCACCCATTGGGCTCTTGTGTGAGCAGTAATAGAAAGTTAATGAGTTTTATGCACTTTCACAATTCTTGTACTCGAAATTGTGATCATCATATTCTCTTAATCATGATTGCAAATTCTCTCAAAGAATCTTGCCACAAATTATCATTAATACTGGTATTTGTGGTAGAGGAGGGACTGAAACTCAATCAAAACTGATTGTAGCGGTGAAATGGTGGTTGCTTTTACAATTACAGAAATAAACTATTGTAAGCCTATTTTGCAGTGTGATGCTGTTCCTTTCCTTTCTATTTTTGTGGTATTAAGTTTTTTTTCGGCTGTGCTATTGGTCTTGTTTCCAGCATAGTGACAATAGCCACAATGACTTCCCTGAAATCATCCAACATATTTTAGTAGGTGCACATCAGGCTGAGTTATTTTCAAACAAATGTTCTCTCTAAAATCAGTTTTACAAATTGTTATGGTTATGGTTTTACATAATACCTTAACATGCAGCATAACAGTATAAGAAAAAATCCTTACTTTATAGTATATATACAATGGTGTCATCTACAGAGCCTCTGTCAGTAACATTGGCATTGAGTGTGTGAGTTCAGCCAGCCAAGCTGGCTTCACCTATCAGGTTCTTGTGTGACCAGTTACCAAAAGTTTATGTTTTTTCTGAACATAAGATCTTCACGACTTTTTGTGCTCCTTTTCCTATTAGAATATCTCATTTCAAGATCATGGCTATGCCTTCGGTCTATGTGCTCTGTCCATTGCTGACACAAATACAAGGTAGCCTTGCATTTCTTGTCGTTTTGAAGTAGGAAACACATTTCTGATATCAAGCTATTCTAAAGCAAAATAGCAAAAATGTCTTTTGTATGATACGATTTCACACACTGACGTTATCTTCTGATTTCTTCATTAGACTTTCTCAAGTTTTTGCTGGCTACGCATTATTTAGCATGTTCTTTTCTACCTGCTTGGTGTTCCCTAAGGAGTTTAAAGTGTCCTTGGTTTTCCACAAATGTTTGTTTTGATCCTGGTAGCTCTATAAAGCTATTGTAAAGCAAAATGCCAATAATATCTTCCATGTGGTACGATTTAACACAGTGACATTGTTAATTTTGATTTCCCCTGAAACTTTCTCAAGTCCCTGCTGGCTATGCATTATGATTCATATTTGTTTTTCCTTGCCTAGATATGCTCATAGAAATTAAACGAGTCCTCGCTTTTCTTAAATTTTCAGGTTTAATTCCAGAATCTCTATGAAGCTATTATCAAGCAAAATAGAAAACAGTTTTTCCTAAGTATTGTGCAATTTTACCTCGACAGGGCATACCATTACCTGTGTCGATTTAAAATGTACCAATTAATGCTACTGTGCGAGCTTCACTGTACAAACATTTGTGAGAGAAACAACAAAATGTTTTAGTAAATATAAGCCATAGTTCCTGTACATGCAATGGTGATTATGTTGGTTTATTAATCAAGACTGGAAGTATTCAAAAAGAAAGTATGATGTCACAAACTACCATTTGTAATTTTTGAAAGCGTAAGGGGAGTGAAACATAATCAAAATTGATGGCTTCGCCCAAATAGTAGCCATTTTGACAATTAAAAAAATGAGCTTTTCAGTGGTTGGTGTTTTTGACGATTTGGTGGGCCCACTTTCATTTTTATATTTGTAACATTAAGATTTTTGCCAGCGCTGTTTGCTTTATTTCAGCCCTAGCATTAAAGAGGCCATGCTTTTCCCCTAAGTCATATAACCTATTGCAATAGGTGCCTATTAAGCTCTTTTCAAACAAAAACATTTCCTCATAATCTCGTGTTACAAATTGATGCTATTATTGTTTAATTTTGATCTTTTCTTAAATTTGGGATTTTATTACATTTAACTTTTGCCCCTAATACAGTCCTCCCTACTTTCAAATGAAGCTTGGTGTTTTGTACCAATAGGCCTATCCTTGCAATTATATCAGTAATGGGCTTTACCATTTATGTTTACTATCAAAATGACGGTAGATAATTTTGCTGCTTGCTGTTGTTTCCAATAAATAGTGGCAAGCATTTTGAGCCATTATTATTAGGATTGCTACTTACCACTTCTTCATCACTGTAGGCAAATTAATATGGACTAACGTCTCTGAGCTAACGGCCATGTTCCTTGTCCCTGGCATAAACACCACCATGCAAAGAGCAAACTAACCTGGAATGAAGCACTAACAGTTAAGTTATAGCAATAGCAAAAGCCCCCATTAATGATGTTAAGGTTAAAAATATCAAATCAGCTGGCTGCTGCGACAGCCTTGCCCTTTCACAAAGGAAATTGCTTCAACATTTAGATCATATGTAGCTCTACAGTAATGCTTTGCTGCAAAATATAAGAAAGGACTACATCTTTTCCCCATCATCTTTTTCTTGGGTGATCACCAAATGTTTTGCTTGGAGTAGGCTACATATTAGAATTTGCAGACATCATTTTTCAATGAAATGCCAAAGATCCATGCTATCAAGAAAAAATGGACAAAATGTACCAAAGTTCTTTTCTAGAAATCGCAATTTTATGGAGTACAGGCACTAAAATTTGGTGTGTTTGCAACTGGTAGACTATATTTCATAAACATTTAAAGACTTCAGTTTTGATAAATGTTTTTGAAAACATCAATAGATAATGCAAAAGAACCACACTTGTGAGGAAAAGTAGTCAAAATACACCAAAGAACAAACTTTGTTTAACAATTGCCAGTTTGTTAGGTCAAGTAGGATAATTGTTCAACTAAAAATGAAGCATGATGTGTGGCAAAAAATTTTTTCATCAGCCATAATAAACTGATCCTTAGCCTTAAGTAATTGAAGTTACCTATTGCTGGAAAGGAAAGTTCTTAAGCTTTCAAAGGACAGTTAGTACCTTATTATAACGTTTTTGTATTAAAGTTACCTGTTTTTATTCTGCTTACCACTTTTTAGGAAAGTTAAAAAGTTATACCACAGGTCTTAAAGTTCAGTTTTTTCAGTATGAAAACAAACATTGATTGTACATATTATACACCATCAGAGTCACCCTAAAATAACCTTTAATTTGTTGTAGAAAGTTTGAAAATTAGTTGAGAAATGAAGTCACAGATCAGCTTTTTAGTGAACTGATTTTTGAAAAGGCTGTAATGTTTGAAGACGTCTTCATATTATTATCTATCGTAGCAAAAGATTTGTGGTATTCGTATGAGACCAATTATGTTATCATAGAGCCAGTTTTAATCATGTCAGGAAAAAAGAGAACAAAAATGCTTAGATGGCTTAAAGTGCTTAAAAATAGAAGTGCTCATAGCAGAGTCAAATAAGCTTTAATTGTTTAAAGTTGTTTTTATCGAAAGCACCTTATTAATATCTCCTAAAACAGCCGTTAATCACATTTCTGCAATGAGTACTTTTTGAAAAAGAACAAAAAATAGATAGTGGAATAAAGAGTTGATTGTTACATCATTTTAGACCCCAAACAATAGAAAGTTTTGTAATATGGTAAGTTGGAAACTGGTTTTCGTTTGAGCAAAAAGTGGTTGTCTGCTGTCAAGTAATACAAAATAAAAAAAAGTTTTTGAGTATGACATCATAATGACATTACAAACCCCCTTATGACACTTACCACGGGGTGGTGATCAATCGTGCCAAGTTTAATGCTTGTACCTCTTGCAGTTTCAAAAGAGTTGAAGCAGACAAACAAACACGCAGACATACACACGGACAGAATTGCACTTTATAGTATACATTTAGACTATACAACAGAATGTTCAAAAAATAACAGTACAGTGGTATGGATAGCCATTAAGAGCAAAAAAACAGATATGTTGTTGGTTTAAGTGTTTATTAATTGACATTAAAATTAATCAAGAAAAGAATGTTTCAATAGATTGAAATTATACAAAAAGTGTTCAACTTATTGGCTGTAGCAGTTGTTGAAAGTGTCCACCGTACGCTTCA
This sequence comes from Trididemnum clinides, assembly GCA_963675345.1. NCBI lineage: Eukaryota > Metazoa > Chordata > Ascidiacea > Aplousobranchia > Didemnidae > Trididemnum > Trididemnum clinides. Next base: position 17,824,480 of record OY776291.1, read on the forward strand.
AGACAAAGATTGGCATCAGTGCATATTTGAGAAAACATGCACAAGTTCATCAGGTTCAACATGGCAAATACCATCTGATATGTTTCTTCACAGATCAGCAGTCGTTTTGGGGTTTTTGCCATACACAGAAACTTTTAGTTTTCTGCATAGATAAAAATCTAGAGGGGTCAAATTCAGTCAGCAAGGTGGCCATAGACTATGTGAAATAATGCAGTCACCAAACACATCCTGAACTTCTTGCATGCTGACTCGAGCAGTGTGCACTGTTGCTCCGTCTTGCTAGAACCTGCCAAGTTTTCTTCTTCCATTCACACTGCAAAAAATGGCTCAAGAATATCATTGATATTCTGCTAAGAATTTATTGTGCTCTCACAGAAGATTGGACCGGTTATGCAACTTTGTGCTACAACACAACAAATACCCACTTTTTGATCATCAAGACATTTTTCATGGAACATGTGTTGATTCTCTGTTAATGCAAATTCTGGGATTTTGGCTATTGACATATCCTGAATAGTGAAACCATGCCTCATTGGTGAAAATTGCTTTATTCAGTCTGATTCAAAAGCGAGTGTTTAATGGTAGAAATACATTGAAACAACATGTCTGAGCCTGCAAAGCATGGGCAAAATCATGTAAAACCGACTTTCTTTCTTTTTTCTTTCAGTATGTTTTCTCCTTTCACAGCAACAAAAGCAGTAAGCCACTCACGAAAATTGACACAGCTTTCTACATCGTGAGCATTGAGTTAATTAATGTTTCATGTTAAATAAGCTACTGCTATGGAAACTATTTATGTAATAAAGATGCAATAATAACACCAAAAACTTTTTTATGACAACAAAATATGCTGCTTGGTGACATTATCAATTAATGATTGAATATGAAGCAGCATCATAATCAAATGATTGCATATTTGTGTACTTTGATTAGGTATGCTTTTACTTTTTTGAACCAACTGTATTTATCATATACTTCTTTACTATAGCAAAATTAGTTGTGTATATACACTGTAAATATTTTGGTATGTTTGTGGCTACTGTCATAAATAATAATTTATTTGTAGCAGCTGTAGTAACTGTTATTTTGATATTATGCAACTTGAATGTATATTTAGCCAATCTTATTTCATACATTGTGCTTATTAGACTGTGATTTTTATACAACATTTGCTAGTGGTAGATCTTGCAAGTTTTTATGTATGAGATCATAGTGATTCCCATTGTTGTTCTAACTGATACATTTAACAACATTGAAAATATTCCAAGCTTAATATGCATACATGACCAAAAATCTATACAGGGAGAGAGAAATAGATAAGTTGTGTTGATGTGTGTCTGCTTTATTTCATTCTGCTACTAATTGTTTGTTGTTAGAAACCATGAAGGCAAAGTGGAGCTGACAGTTGTTTTAGTTGTTATTGCAGTTGAGGTTAAGTCTGCATGTAAATTTATTTCTTTTGTTTTGAATGAGATTTGGTATGGATTTACAGCTGGTAGATTAGACATTTGGTACTGAATTAGAAAGATCTCAGCAAAGTTGTAGTCAGACCAGATGTTTGAGTAATACATTGCTGTGGGTTGCCTTAATTATAAAATTCTATTATTAAGATAGAACCAAAATTCTGTTGCATGACAGTACCTTAGAAATTAAACATTTACCAAGGACATAGAAACATATTTGGGGATGGCAAGTTTTTTCAGAATTTTTTGATATTTGTAAGAGGTAGTTAGCTCAAAATTATAGGATTTAAATTCATATCTTTTGATTTTTTTCCAAAATTTTGCATTTAAAGTTGCACAAAATAGCATTGCCTGCAATGCACAATTAATTTTGTACCCTTAAGTACGGTCCTTTTTTGAGGATGACTAGTTAAAGAAAAGTTGATCAAATCTAAAGTTTGAAAAAAATTGACAGAAAACAGTAGTACCTTATCTGCAATCATTCCAAAAGTGAACAAACTTTTGCACATTTTGTTTAAAAGTAGCATAATCTGGTTCATTAAACTTGGGAAGCATCAATCTTTTCACTCTCCCAAAAACGGTAATGATAAAATTGCTCCAATAAAAATTCATTCAAGAATTGTTTGCAGTGTTTGAAAATAAATAAACAGAGCACTGGATAAAGACAGTCATGCTCTGCAACAAATGACATCATTAGAGATACCACTTTGACTGCCTCAGCTTTTTTGCAAGTGAAATGAAATGTTTCATTTGTTATTAACTTATGATCATGAATAAACTATAGGGTAAACCATTTTTTAACATTTTAAAAAATTTTCAAGTGATAGTTGCAAAAAGTTACCAATCTGTGCAAAAATCGTAGAAAAATTTGAGTTTTGTAGGAAAACGGTTTTGGTCCCATCAGACAGCCCAAAATTTGAAAAAGGTGGATCAAACTTAATTATGAATGATCAACATTTTGAGGTGAGTGTCATAAAAGGGTTCATGACATTATAATTAAAGAGTTAGAAAAATTGTTTTGTGGTCAAACAAAAGTTAGCACCCAACCTATTGCCTTAGAACAAATTTCATCTTTTTGGAATCTAATATGACATCACAATCAACGCTTGATTGCACAATTTGTTGGCTTTATTTTCTTAAAAACTACTGGTCGTAGAAACACAATTAAATGCATTGTCAGGAGATGTTAATGTGATTTTGATAAAATTAATCTGCCACAATTTTAGCTCATTTGAAAATGCAACAAGCATTCTTCTTTTTAGCATTTGAGCCTTCTAAAGCATGGTTCTCCTCTATCTCTCACACATTTAAAACTTACTCTATAATCTCATAATGCTGTCTTGTACAATTAACAGAGTCTCTTGCTGCCATAGATCATAATATGATGATTGCTTCAATAATTACAACATTTTTGCAAAATCAGTTTATTAGAAAACTGATTTGTAAACTCATTTCTCAACCGATTTTCAAACTTTTTTCACCAAATGAAAAGGTAATTTAAGGCGATTCTGATAGTTCACAACATATACCTTTAATATTTGTTTTAATACAAAAGATCTAAACTTAAACGCATGTGGTGTAACTTTTTATCCTTCCCAAAAAGTGGTAAGCTGAGTAAAAACAAATAACTTTAATACAAAAAGGTTATAATAAGACACTAACAATTACCGTCCTTTGAAAGCTTAGGAAATTTCATTGTCAGTAGTATCTGACTGATTATTTAGGGCTAAAATAAGTTTATAATGGCTGATCAAAATTTGTTCCATTTTTGGTTGAACAATTATCCTACTTGACCTAACAAACTTGTAGTTGTTAGACAAAGTTAGTTTATTGGTATATTTTGACTGCTTTTCCTCACAGCATGATTTTTTTGCATTATATCCTTTCATTTTCTTAAACAGTTATCAAAAAATGAAGTCTCTAAACGTTTACGAAATGTAGCCTACCAGTGAAAAAGATTCTTAATTTAGGTGTTTTCATTTCACTGAATTGCAATTTCTAGAAACGCAAATTATAATTGTAATCTCTAGAAATGCTAAATACTTTGTAACATTTTGTCTATAGTGCTTGATAGCATAGACCTTTGGCAATATCCATCAACATATTCAAAAAGATTCATCTGAAGATCAAGTTTTATTAAACCTAAAAATGTAGTAAACTTAAAGCAAAACACTTGATAATCCCCCCAAGGAGGGGAAAAACAGATGGTCCCTCATTTTATGCAACAAAATATTAGTGTCAAACTACATATGATCTTAATGTTGAAGCACGTTTCTTCACAATTGGGTGAGGCTGGTGCAGCCAGCTGATTTGATATTCTTAACCTTGACATCATTAATGGAAGCTGTGCTATTGCAATAATTTAACTTAGCTTTGAAAAAAGCTGTTTAAGCCATAAGCTTTTTGTGGCACTCTCATCAGTGGTGATATCAGGTCAAAAGGGAAGATCTAGAGTGAATAAGTGTTTTATGTGAATAATTTGGATGTTAGGCAATCAAGACAAGCCAATGATAGCGCTAGTATTGTAAAGCACACCAAAGAAAGATTTTGAAATAGCAAAATGCTAAAGAAAACACAAAAAAGGCCAAATAGGAACACCACAATTGTCAAAAGAGTTTGAGAGTGTAAACAAACTTTCTGTCTGCATAATACCTGCCGCTGGGTCTTAATATAAGCAGCCTTTAAGAGATTAAGACAGAAAGAGTTGCGATAAAGATTGAAAATCGTTTATTATCATAGTTTAACTCTTTTGCTCCCACGATCATCGTATGATGATCTTGAGTTTTCAGTGTTTCCTTAAATTTTTTCCACCAAAGTTACAAAGTTATTTTACTTAAAATAGATTTATGATTTCATTTCTCATCCGATTTTTATAAAATTTTCAAATGATCACGCTTACTTTGACATGCATCGGAATATGTAAAATTTGTGTTCTAATTCTTCAATTTTCTTACCAAAAATGGGTTGAAAAGACCAAGAGCCCAGTTGCAGATGACAAAAATTGCCAAATTGTTAGCAAGAGCTAACCACCTTGAAATCAAATTGAGATATTACACCGACGCGATGGTGTAGTGGTTAGAGTGTCCGCTTCGCAGTCGGTAGACCTGGGGTTCATTCCCCTTGTCGAGTCATACCAAAAGACTTTTAAAAATGGTATCTATAGCCTCCCTGCTTGGCGCTCGGCATTTATGGGAGGTTGTGGAGAACAAGCCGGCAAGTTCGCTTGTTGTGTCCTTGGGCAAGGCACTTAACGGGAAGCCCCCGCCTTTATGTGGAAGACAGGTGGCCCATAAACCTTGAAAAAGGCAACTCCCAAGCGAGTGCGGACTTACCGTCCAAAGTATAGCGATACAATTCGCTTTCTTGTGAATGGAGGATAAAAATAGCAAATAAAACAAAAACAAAAAGATATCATGTTTACCAGGAAACCAAACCCTTTATCATTAACACAGTCTAAAAACCACACTTTTTTGGCATCATTTGACAAAATTTCAAGCAATCACAAACAATTTACCAATAAAATTTTCAAATTTTTTATAAAAACTTAAATGTAAGTAAAAAAAAAGTAGATTTGGTTTTTTAAATATGATGTGTTGCTACATACCGGTGTTATTTGAAGGCATAGAAAATTTGGTTTCTAGCAATATATAATTTTAAATGGTTTAGGCCAGGGGTTCTTAACTGCGGGTACCTGTACCCCTTGGGGGTACAAAGCACCAAAGCAGGGGGTATGAGATGAGGCGTCAGAATAATGGTTATTTTAAACTATTTGCTAAAAATTTGTTTTCAATGCTATTTGAAATTAGAAAACATTTTCCAAAGCCTTTTTTAACATCTGCATTTCTGAATGATTTTTTGTCATTTGAAAGAGTTACTCTGACATATTAAATAGCTTCTTGTTTGTTCCAACAGAATTGGCTTTACACTGAATTGGTTTTGTTGTAAACAATATTATGGTTAATAAATATACACCAGTAACATGCTACATTGTGTTTTATTTCATTGTTGAATTTTATATTTACTGGTAATTTTGTAGGTGTTTGTTCAATAGGTCTAGGGGTACAAAAACATTTCACAAAATTTTAAGGGGTACGAGTGCCAAAAAGGTTAAGAAACACTGGTTTAGGTTAAGCAGTAAATGATATTTACTGATCAAAAATGGTTACCATACATCATGTCAGTTCAAAACCCCCCAAAATTTGTAGACTTATCATCACTAAATTATAATTTTTAGATAAATTACATCCTTTAACCCTTAGGCGCCCGCATGCCTCTTAAGAGGTTTGGCAGCGGGCGCCCGCTATCCTCTTATGAGCCAGAGTCAGCTGGCATCACTCCTCCTCTGAGTCCCTTTAAACACTGACTGTAAGATTTTTCTATATTATATTTACAGTGCAAGCATATCTTTCTTATCTATGTTTTAATACATTTGTGTAAAATTTTTATTAGCTATGCCTTCTAAAAAAAAATTTATATAGTTTAAAAGTAATAAAAATAGCATTTTTTTGTACCTGGAACGATTGCTGAAATTTCCTAATGCGGGCGTGTAAGGGTTAAACAGATAATATATTTCAAACATTTTATCACTAAAGTCATTGTTTTGTATCAAGTTTTCAATGAGATAGAAGCTAAAATACAAGTTATAAAGCTGGCAGAAGTTTGGCTTCTCTAAATCAAAGTTTGCTGCATCCTCCTTGTTTCTCAACAAATGAGAGGGATGTAGAAAAGCTTTTGTTTCATTGTTAGTGACAACATATTCTATTTAAACTTGGTATTGTCTGAATCTTGAAGAAATTCCCTTTTCAAAAATACATAATGTTACATGGTTTAGGCTAACCTCTAGCAGATAATGACTGATCATATTTTAGGTACTAAATTTAACTCACAAAATTTAGTATCAGTCAGTACCGGTCAACAAAAAAGTTATGGGTTTCAGAAAGTTGCAAATTGTAGAAAACCTTGGCTTTTAGGTACGTTTTGACTGGTATGCCTTGAAAGCCTATTTCTTTAGCATCATCTAGCGACCATTTGTAAAAAAGTTGGTAAAAAAATAAAATCTGTGGTGATCTTTGAGATAAGGGTACTCTAACTTCGAAGACAACTATTGGGGGTGGTAATTGGCATAAAATAATAGAAGGTGGCTTAAGGGTTGAATCACTTCCATCTTTAAGCAATTTGGCCCAGAAAAGTGCTCCAAGTCTCTAGGATAGGGAAGCTCTCCACAAACTTGGAAAAAGAAGTCAAAACTGCTATGGTGGAAAGCTGCTATGATTCTGTCAGCATCCGCTTGGTCTTTACGTCTGAGCACATGCTGCACAAGCCCCCTTGGCTTCAATTGAGCAATGAACAGAGCACATAGACATAAGGCATAGCAAGGACCTTGACATGAGAAATTTTTGGAGAAAAGGAAAAGGAACACACAAAGTCGTGAAAATCTTATGAGCAGAAAAAACATAAAATTGTTTTTACTGTTCACTCAAGCGCTTGTTGGGTGAAGTCAGCTGGGCTGGCTGAACCAACATTCTCAATCCTGACATTACAGATGAGGGCCCTATTCAGGAGACCCCAGCTTATTTACTCTGAACCAAGGATTTTTTGCTGATATGCTGCCTGTTAAGGTATCTACAAAGTGTAAACTATAACCAGTGCAGTGAAACCCTATGGCAGTGGGGATTTCATTTCGTTTCTCAGTTTAGATATCCAGATCAGACCCGGCCAATTTAGATATATTTGAAGGCCTTTACATGTACCTAATAAACAAAATTTTAAAGAATCGTAATTAAACATTGTTGAAAAAGTGTGTTTTTGATCCCTTTTTTCAAATCTTTGGCCTGTTGATGGAGATAAAACTGTTTTCTTATAAAACTCAAATTTTCTACAATGATTTTTGCATGTCTTTTTCAACTGGCAATTTTCTTTCAACTACCTCAATAAAATTTCAAAAAAGTTAAGAAACTCTTCATTGTACAGTATTTTAAACCAAGAATTATAGAAAGTCATTTGTAACTAGAAGATTCTGTTTTGATAATGTAGAGACCACTAGAATTTAGTTACTACTATTGCAATCAGTAAGTTTTTTGACAGTAAATAGTGTAAGGCATTTACAAAAGAAATAGAAGTAAGTTTTTACATCAAAGCCACTAGATCGCCTAAATTTCCTCCTAAATGTCAGGTTAGTAATCACTACATTAAAGATTGACTTTCAATATATGTCTATTTTAAAGAGGTTCTGTATCATGCACAATGGCATGCAATCTGATTTATATGAATTAAATTTTCCTGCCTGTGCAAGTAGTTGCCCAGTTCTGATCTAGCATATTGCTCAAAAGCCTAGGGCTGTTGCGAGTATAAAAATATTTTTAAAATGCCAATGAATCAGGAAGTAAATGTTCAAAAGTTGGCAAGTACATTGTGTCAAATGTTTTTATTAGATTTGCAGCTTAAAATGGAATTTTTTGCGATTCTTAAAAAAAGAATAAAGCCAAAATGCTGCTAAACATTTCTTTCCGAAAAAAATGTTTACATTTTTAAAAATAGAAATATTTTCCAGCAATTTGAGTTTATTCTTTTTAGAAAGTATAGACGGTGCTAGGTGCTAGTTAGCAAATTTCAGGCAATCTCCTACATAAAGGGATCTGTGTCCATTATCACACTATGGTAAAATAGAATAACTATTCAAAAAAGATTGCCAATTTCATACAGTATCATACAACTATGCATTACAATCTGTCTGTGTCATGTCTTCAGATCGTTGATTGCCACAATTTCACCCCTTTCTGTGTGGTGTCATTAAAAATACTTAAATCATCATGAGAGTAAGGTGTCTTGAGCAGTGGGCATTGCAGTAGGTATTCCATTATTTGTGTCTCTGTATTGCAATTATACGAGGGGTCACCAATATGGTATCCCCGTTTGATTAAATTTGCCTTGGTACAGCCTATGCCAGATCTAAGCTGGTTGAGTATGTTCCATGTTTCCCAGGGTGCATTACTTCCTGGAGGGAGACTCTCAGATGGTTGAATTCCCATATCGACAGAGGGTGGGTTGAATTTTAACTTATTAAGCCATTGTTCCATATATGTCTCTGCTTTGGGCTAGACAAGGAGTTGGACATGGCTCAGAAAAGGTCTTGATTTCAACCTCATTGATGCTGGCACAGATCCAAATAGTAAGTGCCTTGGGTCAGTAGAATAGCATAGTTTTTCTGCTCTGCTGGCTGTCTTCTAATTTTGGGTGGTGTGATACCAGTAAGTAGATGTAGGTTGCTGGTGTTGGTAGGTTTCAGACAATCTGTGATAGTCCGACAAGCATTGTTTGGGGCTGGATCTAATTTGCTGGCATGTGCGGATCTTGACCATACAGGACATGCATATTCAGCAGCTGTATAGCACCAGGCCAAGGCTTATGTTCTGAGGGTATGAGGCATGCATCCCCATTTCCAGTTGGTCAATTTCCTTAGAATGTTGTTCCTGGTGTTGACCTTGGCCTTAGTGTTTAAGATATGACTTCTATAGCTGAGTGTGCGTTCAAGTTTGATTTTCAGATATTTGGGTGGTATTCCATCAATGTTCCAGATCAAGTAACTTTATGATTGTGGTTTCAGATGGTTCTTTGCATTGTACTTAGACAGCAAAGTAAGAGAGTCTGTTAGATTTTGTTCATCAGCTTCAAAGGAACTTTCCTGGGATGTAATGCACAGATCGTCTGCATAAATAAAACGAGATGTTCTTTTATCCATGGGTTGATTATTGGTGTAGATGTTATACAACAACAGGACTAAAACACTGCCTGTAGGGAGGCCATTTTGTTGTCGCTGCCATCAACTTTTCTTCTGATTCAGAACCACATAAAACAGCCTGTTTTTTAAAACAGTACCAAGGAGTGTTGTCATTGCTTTATCATCGGTCATCTGGTAGATTTTAGTCATCAAGATACAATGATTCACTGTATCATATGTGGCAGATAGGTTGACAAAAACAGCACCTGTCACTAATATCTTCTTGAAACCTTCAATATGCTGCATGAGGTTAAGCAATTGGTCAGTTGTCAATTTACCTTCACAAAAGCCAGCCTGTTTTGGAATGATTTTTGGCTTTACAATTTGGGTAAGTCTTCCAAGCAATAGCCTTTTGAACAGCTTACATGGGTGGCACATTAGAAGATCGGTCTGAAGCTCTAAGGCAATAAAAGATCCTTGGCTGGTTTTGGGAGAGCAATAACATGTGATTTCTGCCAGATCTTGCTAATACGTCTGGTTTCCATGCACCAATTAAACAGTTCAAGCAACCATTTTTTGCATGCAGGTCAAAGTGTTTTAGCTTTTTTATAAAGATGTCATCCAAGCCAATCTTGAGCTGTAAATGGTGATGTTAGATTTGGTTTCATATTTTGTTTTTGTTTTTTCTAAATTTCACTCTGGGAGCTTTTTTTCCTTTTATTTGTCCATTAACTATGAGCTGATGTGCAACTTGATTAGCAGTGACTGAGTGGCGTTGATATTTTCGTATGGCAGGATCGCTGTTTAGTTTTCGGATCAGATTCCATGCCTTCTTGCTGTTTCTAGACATGTCCATTGATTCAATTGTATCTAGCCATTTCCTTTGGTGCTCTTAAGAGTCATGGAGGCCATGAGTTGTTCTCCTGCAGTAAATGGTATCTTCAGCAATAAGCATAGTATTTTGTACTTATCCAGCATGTTCAGACTTTCTTTGTTGGGATATAGCACATACCTAGTTTGGCAGCCACAAGGAATATGTTTTTGTGCAATATTTGAAACCAGGCTGGTGAAAAGTTTGTAATTTTTTGACTTGGTGTGATATTGTTGATTTGGTTTTCGAAGTCAGTTGTAAAACTGATCTAGTCTGCTTTTTGGAAATTAAAATGGCATTGGTAAGGCACAATTGTAGGTGTGACTGCTGCATGGGCACTGACACTGATAGGATGACTTTTGATTTACAAACGCAATGTCTGGATTATATCCAGCTTTCCATCTTGCACTATTAAAGGAAGATGGATGCTTAGCATCATGCACCAAAGAAAGTTGATAACTGTCTGACCATTGTCCAATGGCGTTGCTATCTTCGTTTGTTGAATTGTATCCCCATTGTATATTATGACTGTTAAAATCTCCAATGACAATCCTGTTTTGTGCAGTTGGAACAGTGGTGGGAGCTTGAAAGGTGTTGCTGGTGGTTTGTACACTGATGTGATAACAATACTTCCAAGACTTACAGAGAGGGTTTCAATATTATATTGGTCATCTGTATGTATTGACTCCACAGTTGTTCCTTTTTTTACAAAGATAGCACTTCCATATTGATCATGTGGAAGTTCAACAATGCAAGTCATTCCATTCACTTTGGGCCAGCGACTTTGTGGTTTGTGATGGGTTTCTCATATGCAAACAACACTGCATTTATGCTTGAAACACATTTTTGCAATAAAATCTTCTTTAGCAGCTGATAGTCCTTTGACGTTCAGGGATATAACTGTCATCAAAAGCTTTCAAAAAAGCCAGCTTTGAATATCACTTTGACAATGACATCTCTTCCAGTTTCAGAGCAACATTGATTCTGTCAATCTGTCACTAGCCAACAATCAATTTCGACCTTAATGAGTCAGTGGGTGTAAAAGATGCACCATTATTAAAAGGATCAATAATTAGGCTAAATGATTTGCTATTTTGTTAAAAAAAAAGATGCAATGCTAAAGAATACAATACAGTAATATTTATTATATCAAGGGGAGCCAATTAGGGACACACTCACTCACACATGATGTGGAAAAAAGTCACAACGGTAAGCCCAAATATGGGTATGAAACCATTATTAAGACTTATAGCACTTCGCAAAGAATAGAGGGTGCTAGTTGCTAATTAGCAAATTTCAGGAAATCTATCTTAGGAGGGATGTGCCTCCAGCATTACATCAAGGTAAAATAGAGAAATCACTCAAAATTAATCACCTATGTCTTATAGTACCATACAACTATTCGCTGCAATCTATCAACCCACAATATGTTTTGACCTTATTGGGTCACCTCAGATTGGTACAAAAACACACAATAATAAATAATGCATTATACACAGGCTAACAGATTTTCTATTGTGTGCAACTGGTTATAAGTTAGTGATAGCTTGTATGGATTGTTGTATCGTACAGTATGATACCGACACAATGGTGTAGTGGTTAGAGCATCCGCTTTGCACCCGGTAGACCTTGGGTTTGTTCCCCTTGTTGAGTCATACCAAAAGACTTTTAAAAATGGCATTTGCTGCTTCCCTGCGTGGCGCTCAGCATTTATGGGAGGTTGTGGAGAACAAGCCGGCAAGTTCGCTTGTTGTGTCTTGGGCAAGGCACTTAACGGGATGCCCCACCTTAGTGTGGAAGACAGGTGGCCCATAAACCTTGAAAAAGGCAACTCCCAAGCGAGTGTGGACTTCCTGTCCAAAGTATAGCGATACAATTCGCTTTCTTGTGAATGGAGGATAAATATGACAAATAAAACAAAACAAAAAAAATGTTGGTAATCATTTTTGAGCAATTTTTCTATTTTACCCTCTTTTTACTAAGAATTGTTTACACAGGGTTTTGTTTATTGCAGGCTCATGTGCTTCTTTTCAAGCTGAGGTCATTGTTTCACCTGTTTTATATCAACCTTGGTACACCTACCTTCCATTTGTATGTGAAGCAAAACCAACTACTTCAGTAAGAAAAATTTTGTGGTCTTTCACTATCTTGGATATCCAGTAGCATATAGATTTTTGACCTGATTTTCCATGCTTTACTTCCAAATACAGAAATCAAAATTTAGACAAATATCAGTCAATTTTGTTTAGAGCAGTAGAGACGTTTTAAATTTGCTAAAAGCATAATTGTGTTTTTTTTTTTATTGTCAGACCACAGCTGAACCAATTGGTCTTGAGGTTGCTTTGCGATCAAGTAAATCAGCTCTTTATCCTTGCTTTCATTCAATATATGGTGGGTTATCTGGACAACTGTGTGTTCTGTTTAATTCAGCTCCAACAGTTTGGGATATGGGCTGTGGCTCCAAATTAAGCTACCACTCTATCCAAGCTCATAGTAAACTCATAACAATGCTCAAAGCTTATAAATGGTTTTCTCAATCAAGGTATGTTGTACTTAAAAAACAGATACCCTATTTTTTGATTATCTGTTTTTGCACTTTTGCCAGAACACTTGATGCTTTTTTGTCGGGGAATAAATTGAATTTTGTTTTACCTTTTTCAGAAGCCATGCTGCTCTTTTGCCCACGAATTAATTGAATTTTGTTTTTTCAGAACACTGACAATATTTCATAAATCAAGGTTTTAAAATAATGATAAAAACTTACTTAGCGTATTGAATATGCTCTTTTGCCCACGAATTAATTGAATTTTGTTTTCTCATAACACTAACAATATTTGATAAATCAAGGTTTTAAAATGATGATAAAAACTTACTTAGCGTATTGAATATGTAAGTGAGAGTTTGGGAGATTGCAAATTGAGCTTATTTAATGTATCAGCCAATCTTGCCTGTGGCAGTTGACATGTCCATGCTTTGAACTCAAGCATGTTCAAATATCAGTTTCAGTCAGCCATGTTGCTGGCAATGTAATGTTCGGAGTGCTTAACTGACAGACTTTCAACCGCAGATGCGGTTTTTACTTAATCACATCATGCTCTTATCAGAAGCTTAGATTCACATTTTAGAGCAGGTGGTGTAGTTCATGGGTTCAAATCTCACCCAAAGTTAGTTTTTTTTGATATTTTCTTACGGTGTTTACATACTTATTACTAGACTTCACTGAGCCTGTTTTTCAGCCTACTTTTCAGCCTATTTTTCAAATTCCTCAAGAGAACAAAAGTAAACTTGGTGACATAAGTCTGCTTAGCAAGTGATAGATTTGAGTTCAATTCCCATGTTGAGTCGTATTGAAGGCCTTGAAAATGGTATTCATCACTTTCCTGCTTGACGCTTTGCACAAAAGTGATAGTTTTTGAGGAAAAATCCAGCAATCTTACCTTGAGTAACACACCTAACATTATACTTCCATCTTGATGGGCCACACTGTAGAGAGGTCAAGAAGTCTACCCATTGGGGTGGATCAGTTCTATGAAAGATTTGCAAACAAAGCACAAGCTCTTATGCAGAATAGCTAAAGTTGGGTTTCGCCTAGTATTGTTAGTCAGAAATAGAATTTGTTTTTATCACCTCATTGCTTCTCCATATTATAGGTCATACCAGGGATGTGTTGTGCACAATATTATGAGGTCATGCTTACTTCTAGGATCTATCCTTGGTTTTACAAACAGTATTTAAAATATTTTAATCGGCTTATTTCTATGAAACTAGCATAGTTTTGTGTTGTTTGTTTTGTTTATCTTTTTGTATTGTGAATGTTTTTCTGAGGAGTGAAATTTCACAAGTTGCTTTCTAATCGTGTATTTAATTACATCAGTGTTGCACTGGATTCATTAAACGTACTGGAATCATAGCATATAATAATATGCAAGAATAGCTTAATTGAATACCTTTTCAGTGCATTGGTAAAACAGTTGTTTTATTTTAATGGAGGAAGGAACAAATTTCTTCAATGAAAAACTTTTCATAACGCTTTTTAAATAACATTATTTTTTGAAATGCGTGATTTCATTTCCAAACACCAAAAACTGCTGAAGCAGATTGTTAGTGGTAAAAAATGTTAGTGATTTTTCCAATAAATTAATGTTTTCCAATAAATTTTTCCGATAAATTAATGTAAATAAATCAACATTTGATAAGAACATTTTTGTTACAGTAGTTAATTTTCCCTGAGAGCGACTATTTTTCTTTGTACTGAGTGGAAAAAAGTCTCTTGTAATTTTAAGCATTTCATTCAAGATTGTTGCAGCTTGAAATTTTAAAACCAAAAATTTTTCCTGGAAGCATTTTTTGAAAGCTTTTATTGAAGAGGTTTTTTTGTGAGCAGCACTGCGCTTATTTTTTTAGTTTTAGCAAATGGTATCCTTGATTATCAGAATGTGCTGTCAAACGTTTTGCTGTATGAATTATATTTTTTGCAAGTCTTTTATTGCAAGTAACAGCAAGCTGAAACTAACATTAAGCTAATTAAATTTGTTTGTTTAAAAGTTGAACCATAAATTTATGCTATAACATCCCATTGTGTTGGACAACATGATAAACAGAAAAATATTTTTAGAGCCTGGATTGGCTTGAAGGTAACTGATCAAAGCTTAGTGTGGAGTGATGGTAAGAGTTCTGAATTTACTGCTTGGGAGAATGGTACTGTCATTGAAAATCACTCTGGAAGCTCTTGCGTGTCAGTTAGTGTCACTGGTGTATGGACTTTGGAAAAATGTAGCACACTCTTGCCATCATTTTGTTTGCATTCATTTATAGCGGAAAGTGTCAATGCTGTTCCTGCCAATGAAATTGAAGAAGTTCTCACTAGTGCAGCTTCATTAGCCCAAACTTCTGAAAGCACAACAGCAGGATCACTTCACACTGCAATGTTTGCAACGACTGAAGGTAATGAAATAACCATCAGTAATGAAAGTTTCAACACTGTTCCTGCCAATGAAATTCAAGAAGTTTTCAAGACTGCTGCTTCATTTGCCCAAACTTCGGAGTTTAAAACTTCTGAAAGCACAACAGCAGGATTGCTTCGCACTGCAACGACTGAAGGTAATGAAATAACAGAATCACATAGCACAGCAACAATAACAACAGAAGACCTAACACTTGAAAAGCCAGATAACATTACAGAAAAAAATGGAATAACAAAAGCATATGATAAAACTGAAGCCTCACCAACAAAAGAAAATGTCATACCAAAAGCATTAGTTGACACAACAACACAGACCGGAGAAGTAAATTTGTTATCATATACCATAAATATGAATGTTGATTCAACGACATCTGAAAGCATGACATGTGAATTAGTAAGTATGATGTCTTTAAATATGTGAGATTCTACAAGTGTTTAATTTAGTTTGAAATTTGATTTACTAAAAATATACTCAGTAGCTGCACAACTGGGCTTTGCTTAGTTAAATGGCTGAGTAAATCGAGCGAAGTGAAGTTAAAGTCTGTTTAGCACTGTTACAAATTCTTGCTTTTTAGACCAGCATTTGTGAGTATCTTCCTTGCACTGAGCCTGGAGTATGGTCTTCTTGGGCACCTTTGTATCATTGCAGTAAATCGTGTGGAAGTGGTCTTGTAAAGGTCTATAGAAAATGCGAGTGCCCTCATCATGAATATGCTTCAGCAGTTTGTGATGGAAATTGGACAATGATTCAAGAGTGTGATGCTGGGCCAGTGAGTCTTGTTTATTTCAAAAACCACCGCACTGAAGGATTTGGAGCACATGTGTTGTAATTTATAACAGTTTCTAAATGCCATTTGCAGTGGAAAAAAGTTTAGAATTAAAGTCTTTCCTAATCCATTCCATAAAAAGTGTGATGTAATGAGTGGTAGATGTTTGCTTTAACAGCAACATATAGCTCCATAGAAAAAAAATGGTGTTGATGTTGCAAAGATGGTTTGGTTCTTATAGTAGGTGATCTAGATAGCGTTTCCACTAAAAGATACTTTATTAATGTATCACGGTTGCTATACTGTACTGTTTGAAAAGTATACCTTTCTAACGATATTTATTGCAAGATTTTGAAATTTTATTTTAGTGTCCACAAAATGGTGGTTGGTCAGAGTGGTCAGGGTGGAGTCCATCTGGTATATTTTATTGTGGAGTTCGAAATATTACAAGAAGCAGAATGTGTGACTCACCAGCACCATCTAATGGTGGCTTATTGTGTGATGGATCTAAAGTGTCATCAAACGAATCTTGGGATGAAGATCACTCCAAAATTTTTGAGGTTTCACTTAATAATTTGATTGGTGATCAAGCCATTATTGACTAGTTGAGTGAGCTGATGTAGCCAGAGGTCTTGATTTGCAGAAAAATATCACTGGTTGCTTTCTCCATGCGTGCTTAAACCATTGTTTGTCAACCTTTTTGCTACACATCCTTGCTGGTATGAAAAACAGTTATACATATAAGCCGCATAATTTGTAGCTCTAGATAATAGCCTGTTTTTATATTAACTTAAGAGACTAGGCTGCTCTAAAAATGTCTTGAAACTTCATTACCCAGAAAATTCATTCTCTAAAAGTTGGGAGAAAGAATTTTTGTTTTTTCTAGTTAAAAATATGTAGAGACGAGCTAGAGCGTTTTGCACAACTCAGCTACACAGCTATGATGTTTTTTTTGCCTCTGAATTTTCACTCCTACCAAAGTTTGTCATGCTCCCAATTGGGAACCAGTGGCTTTTACAAAAAGAAAATCGCATTTAGAATATGTACTTGTGCTTCATCAAGGTATGGTATTATATTGTAGGAAATTGAAACTATTGTTGATATTGCTGTTCAACCATGCCCAGGTGACTATAGTTGGGGTGCATGGTCGCACTTTAGCTTTTGTTCAGCCACATGTGGTAAAGATGCAGCCAGAAGTCGAATGCGCAAGTGTGAATGGAATGACAAGGAGTTTGCAGTCATTAAAGAATGTACTCAGGAAGAAACACAGACTCTACGATGTGGAATGATAGAATGCCCAGTTGATGGTAGATGACAGCTTCTTTGTTTGTTGAATATATATTTTTCATGACATAGTTACATGACAGCTGCAATGATGCCAAATATTGAACAATTGTACTGACCTGCTTTTACGCTTCTGAGTTCCAACCACCACTTGATATTCCTGTACTGTCACTAAATTTGTCACTGGTTTTGATTTATCAAGCACAGGAAAGTCTTGTTTGAAAGCTAAATGTAGTGGTATACATACACTAAATGAACACGTTTAAGCCTGCTAAAAACGTGGGAAAAAAGGATATAAAATCAAGCTCATGGAAAATTATCATCTACCACCTTTCCCAGGGTGCAACAAGCAGTCACCCTGAAATTTGATCACTTGACCATTTAATTATTGTTGCTATGATATGGCACTTTAAGCCACTCAAAAATGTTGCAAAGTTGAATAAGTAACAGTAGCTGACATGTGCTGCGATGATGCTAGGCATAAGCCCAGCGTTATTGTTTTGGTGCTTTTATATATCTGAGCAATGCCTAAGCTATGTACAAATGAAAATAGGATGCGCAATTTTTAGAGTTATTTCATTTCGATATCCAATTTTACAGTTTTGCTAAAAATTTTGATACCATACACGTAATCCTTGACCTTATTTTATATTTGTACAATATTACATTGGTTTAAGTGAAAGCTAGGTTGTATTGTTTGCATTGGAAACGATGTGTTTTAACTGCAAATAGCTTACGTCAGCCTTTTGCAGCTGCAAATAGATATCAAGACTTACCAGGTGTCGACTACATGTAGGTGATGGTAGATGTCTATTAAAGAAAAGTAGCGTATTTGAAGGGTTTTTTACATGGTTGTCGGCTCTCATTTGGTACAAAGTGATTTGTTTTCATGTTTTGTGATATTTGTGTTGTTCAGGAGCATGGAGTAATTGGACTTCTTGGACTTCTTGTTCAGCCAGCTGTGGCCAGGGAAAGCAGTTTCGTTATCGATTTTGTGATGATCCAAAGCCTGCCTACTATGGCAAAGAGTGCAATGGTTCAAGTACAGGATCTCAATATGAACAACAGGATTGCGATGCAGAAAAATGCCCACCTCAAAGGTAGTATGCTACTATCAAAACTAAGTTGTCTTTCTGCTATTTTTTTTTTTATAAAAGCAAGGCATTTTGTATGTGATATCATTTCGGTATAGATGAGTTTCTTGTTACAGGGTCACAATATTTAGCATTACAATCTATATTAAAACGAATCTTAATGTGTTTTCTTATTTTTTTTAGATTTTGAAACTACTTAAACTTTTAGAATATGTAACCCTTAAACTTTTAGAAATTGAAATATAGTCATGACTAGTTTTTTAGACAAACGGACAACAATTGTTGAGCTGTTTAAAGCAGGAAACTGTAAAAGGGAAATTTGTAAAAACCTAAATTGCCCAGAGTGTAATTCGTGACACACGTAAGTCATTTTCTAAACGTCTTCAGTTGATTATCGACACAAAGGGTGGACATATTGAATGATACTTTTTGTACTTTTTCTATCAATTTTTCTTTAATATTACATTTGTATTACTTGTAAATTTTGTTTACTTTTGTAAATATAATCTGTTTAAGTTGTAACGATAAATATTGATGACCCTCTATATCATTATAAAATCATTTGTAGCTATGCATTTTTATTCTTCTTTCATAAAAAGCATTGTCTGGTGCATCTTTAGAATTTATTCATTGATGAAGTACTGCAATGTTAGATCTACCTTTGGCTAATTCGCACAGTGCTGTGGTCATTTGCATTTTGTATTGAATACATTTTTTCGCCAAACATGTCAGTGACTGCATTACTATAAATAATTTTCATAGAGTATATTTTTGACCAATTTCAAACAATGATCAAATACGTAATGCAATTTAATGTGGTGACTTCATTGTCTACTGTAATTGATTGAAGGGACTGATGTATTTGCCTTGAAGTGAATAAAATATCTGTAAATGCTAAGCACTAAAAATATTATATATGAAAAAGTCATATTGTCAGTTACCCTCCTCTTGATTTTTAAGTGTATTAAAATTGCACTATTTTTACTCTAGGTTAATTAATAATTATTGTCATACCTTTTCAGTTTTTTTAAGTTTTCAATTAGCTTAAGTCGGCAACGTGTTCAAGTTGTTTGGAGCATCGATCTAAGTCACTAATAATTGCATAGTCATGTGTTCTAATCTATGAATGACTGCGTTGTTACCTGCTAGGAAAAATTACTGCAGGCTATAGGAATTTCTTTGCTTGTGGTAGTAATGCATTATTCCAGTGATATTAAACAATTGCTGGGGTGGGTCTGAATACAAAGATACTATTGTGTAGGCTTTAAAACGCTTTCTGGTTTTTACGTTGTCAGTCTTTTCTAATTTATTTGGTTAGAGCAGCCATCAGGATTTGTTAGCTTAGCATTTGTTACAGCACGTAGCATGTGCGCGGTTAATTTTTTGCTCTGAATGAAGCTGGTTGTACAGACTAGCAAAATTTTGGCTGGTGAAAGGAGTAGCCTTTGTAACCTAGTCATTGGTGAGTTCAACCCAACTAGCTTTTCAGGGATAGAATGCACAACTACGGTTTATTATTTATGCCCAATTAAAAAGTCAACAGATTTTTGTGGAAGGGCGTTTGTAACAAAAAGACAAAAATTTAACTTAACTTAATATGCATTTTCTGCAGGTATCGAGCTCCTACTTCTAACTTCCCTCATTGCCCCCAAGAAAAGAGTAGTGAGACTTCTATCTTATGGGAGGTTGCACTATCAGGAACAACTCAAATCCAAGACTGTCCTTCTGGCTCAGTAGGAAAGGCTTACCGCAAGTGCTCACAAAACCAGCTGTGGTTATTAGAAGACTTAGCTGACTGTGTTGTATCTGATATATCGGTAAGTGATATATGTATCAGGTGTCTCAGTATTTGGTGCTGTGTCAGATGTTGCCTATTGGTGTGTGGTTCACATCATTTTGCAATCAACTGCAGGTATCTTCAGTTCTGGATAACTAATTTTTAAGTGAGCCGTAGTAAATATATAAATTTGTATTTTGCAGTATGTTTTTGTACTAGGTTGATTGGTATATTACAATTGTGTCTGAATATCAAATATGTTATATTGAAAGTAGAATGACAAGCAAATGCATTTGGTTGTGATGCGCTAAAGGGTGATTGTAAGTAGATTTATTGCAATTAGATAATTTCTCAGCTCCAGTGCAAACAAGATGTCATATATTATTAAATGCTGAAAAACTTATTCCACATTGATCACCAATTACAGCTTATGTGGCCAACTGGTCATCCATTCCAGGATTTTGTCTTCTACCCTGTTATGGACTCCACACTGCCGTCTTGGCACCTGTAGTCCTGCTTGTGGGAGCTGTTTGTTTCATGGTTACAATAACATTATCACAACGTATTTCAACCTATGCGGTTTTATCACCACTTTGCTGATGATATACCTGGGTTCAATTTTTTCGTCAACTTCTATCAAAGCCTTAACAGTAATATTGTCAGCTTCCCTACTGAGTGCCAACTGTGGAAGAAATAGTGTGGAAAAAGCTGGCTAGTTTGTTTTTTATGTGCTGAAAAAAGGCACTTGAAGAGACTGCCCCATTTTTGTATGGTAGATAAGTGGCGGGATCCAGCAATCTACCTTTGTAGTGATCTTGTCTAACTAAAGACTGTTAAACAGAGGATGAGCTCATATGCATGAATAAATAGATGAAAAGCATATTTCAAGTTAGAATACAAAAAGTTCAGGCTTTTGTTGATCTGAAAGTTTACTATAAATTTTACGTTTTAGAGTTTCATAAATATTTCAAAGTTACCAGAACGAAGCAGGGGGTTATTTGAAAACTCAATGCGTAGTCTAACAGAGCTACTAAGTCAAGATGCCACAGGCAAGAATTTGAGAAGCGTCGGGGACATTATGGCTATTTCACGTAAGAATTGTGTATATAATTTTGTTCTAAAATACTTTGCCTAGAATCTTGTCAATGCATGGCTACCAAGAAATTCACATTTCTTGGCACGGAAGAGTGTTCTGGAATCATAGATCATTTAGTTCAGAATTCGAAACCTGTGGCCACAAGTATTAATGGTGTGCTTGCTATTGTCTGATCTATTTGTGGGATGCAAGCAGTTAAGTATATACCATGATTGCAGTGCAAAGTTCAGTAAAATGTAAAAAAAGGTCGCAAAAGGCTTGACTAAATTGCGTAGAACTGCTTAATATGTATTATATTACATTATTCGGATAGAAGTCTACGTTCAATAACAAAGTTGAAATACCTTCGATTTATATTTCCTTATTATCTGCTAAGTGCAATTCCTTTGGCACAAAGTAACTTGTATTTAGACTCGCTGCAGGATGAACACCTCTGTTGGCATAATGCATCTCTTCCCAACCTAGCTTAAGAAATTGTTGTCCTTTTCCAAAAGCAGACATCACAATTGAACTCGCATCTTTACAATCGAAGTGGATGCAATGGACTGAGTGTGAAAATGGTCATCAAAAGATTGTGGGTTGAATGCTGAGCTTTCCATGCGCGCAGCAAGGTCAAACATAACTGGCGTTTGCTACAAAATATTTGACACTTTGAGCTTAATCTTCGTGCTTGCAGTGACCACAACAAGGCCTGTGGGCGATCGCTGACCAGAAAAATTAAAGGTCATTTCACAGTTTTTCAAATTCTCCGTTTCTCTTGTGCTCAATGAGTTGAATAAGTTCCCATCATTCCAATTCAAGCCACCGTCTTATTGCATGTTTTAGACTAATTTTAAAATTGCTTGCAGGCGCTGTTGATGCTTTTCTGCAGTGGAAACCATTTCAGTTTGGTGATCGCTCTCGTAGTACAAAGTTGGAATATACTGGCTTGGTTGCTGCTACTGTGGAGCAAGTTTTAAAGCCGAAATATGAAAAGCTATGGAATCAAATGAATGTAACGACACAATTACGAACTTTTCAGGTAGTAGAATTGGTTTTGTGAGGTTCATCTTTATAAACCCTAAAGCCTGCTGTAGTTTGTATTGTATTGATGATTGTTGCAGACTCAGGGATAAGAGGTTCTAGTAAACTTAATTACAAAACCATTAATATTCATTGAAAAGGATGTTTAGAAATTTAAAGTGCTGTGTTGCTAAAGTAAATGTGTAATTTGAAAGGAAATTGTAGGTGGCAGATATACAGTGAACCAGCACGTTTAAGCCTGTGAGAAGGATGCTAAATATAGCTTTGTAATGCTTACATGCAACCGATAATGGGGGTTATTATCAGACTTCCTTTTAGCAAACTTTTACCGATAAAAGTCAACTGATACAAATCATCATTGGATGAAAAATAAATTAAAGTTTTAGGCATTTTTGTTGGTATTACGAGGTGCATTCAATAAGTTTCCAGACTTTTTTTGTACAGGCATTTATAATTGCCGTAAACTCGAGATATTTCAGTATGTTGTTACTATACTCCTTATGAGATAATTGACCAATTTTTTCTTGTTTAGGTGCAAATTTATAGCTACAGTAGTAATTAGAGTACACCTTACTAAATCCTGATTGTCACAGCTGGTGAATTTCAAAAATGCAATCTGGACGTGAGGACACATTAGAAGAACGATATGCGATCAAGTGCTGTTTTAAACTTGGAAAAACTGCCACGGAAACGTATGGTATGCTTCAGACTGCTTATGGACCATCTTGCATGAATCGATCATCAGTTTTTCAGTGGCACAAGAGATTCAAGGAAGGCAGGGAGTCCGTGAGGGATGATGAGAGATGTGGGAGGAGTAGGGAAGTCAGAACATTAGAGATGATTGGCCAAATAAACGATTTCATGAATAGGGACCGTCGTGTTTCTATAGAGACACTAAGCGCACAGTTTAATGTCAGTGTGGGAGCTGTACACATAATCATTCGTGAGGAACTGAAGATGCGGAAGATTTGTGCGAAGTTCGTCCCAAGAGTGCTCCGGGAAGATCAGAGAGAAAGACGTTGCAATGACAGCAAGGAGATGGTCGAGCTCATTAATTCAGATCCCCAAGTTCTTGATGCCCCGGTAACCTGCGATGAAAGCTGGATCTATTGTTATGACCCAGAGACCAAGAGACAGAGTTCCCAGTGGAAGCATGCTGGATCTCCCAGACCCAAGAAGGCCAGACAGAGCAAGTCCACCCAGAAACTCATGATGATCCCTTTTTTTGACAGCATGGGCATAATCTACATTCACTGGGTTCCCACTGGAATCACAGTCAACAAGGAGTACTATATTGAAGTTTTAAGGGAGTTCAGGAAGAGATTCCGTCGGAAGAGGCCAGAACTCTTCGAATCAGGTCAGTGGCATTTCCATCAGGACAATGCCCCAGTCCACAACTCCATCCTCGTCACAGACTATTTGACCCAGATGGGCATCAAGACGGTTCCCCATCCTCCCTACATCCCGGACCTTGCTCCCTGCGACTTTTGGCTATTCCCAAAGCTCAAGAAAAACCTCAGAGGCAATTGTTATTCCACAATTGAGGACATGAAAGAGGCTGTGACGAGGGTCCTAAACACGCTCACACAAGAAGACTTCCAGGGGGCTTTCCAGAAGTTGTTGGAACGGTACAACAAGTGCATTGATGTCGGAGGAGAATACTTTGAAGGGGACTAGAGTTTTTTGTGTGTACAGTTAATAAAAGTGTCCATACCAAAAAAGTCTGGAAACTTATTGAATGCACCTCGTAGCTCATTTTTTCCTTTTTTGTGCTCTTATTTTTCCCGTGGCTGCTACTGTATGACGTCATTTTTGAATATTTGCTGGAATTCTGTTCCAGCAAACCTTGTGAATTGCGAGTGCTAACCTGTTGAACATCAAGAATGACGGTGATAAAATGGCTACAGAAGTGGTGTGGTCTGTTTGTAACAAGTGTGCTGTCTCCGTATCATAATTGATAAACTAAAAGAATTGTTAAGCTGTTTAAAATAGCACAGACACTATAGGCTTAAATGGAGAGGTTCGTGGTTAGCTGGTTACGTAGTTTTGTAATGTTTCCTCACTTTTGCTTGGCGTTTGGCAGGTTCCGGTGTATCCGGACAGGTAGTCTTGGGTGTAGTCCTGCTGTTTATTTTCTGTATTCGTTTGGGTTTAAAAAATGAAAGTACATGCACATGAATTAAACTCGACTGAACGTGCTCCCGTCAGCTATTTTATTAGCTAGTAAGCTTTTCAGTCAACTCTACCATTATCAGTCAGTTACAGTATAGGCATATCTATTCAGAGCTTAAACATTGCTGTCTGGTTCTTAAAACATATTATAATGTTAAGTTGACCACCATTAGTAACTGAAGGAGAAATGCAAGTTTTTATGTATATGTAACATAGATGAAATCTTATTCTGTATCCATCTTTTTGGTTTTCTAGACTAGTTAGTTCAGCATTTAGGCACACTTGCGGTAACATGCTATTAATGATAATTGTAACTTGTGCCATTCGGTCTTGAAGAGACAAGAAAGTAGCTTTTTTTATTTCAAAAATACAATTCAGACTTATTTAGAGATTAAAATGCCAAAAATAAATATTTAACTCATCTGCACTTGGCTATTCTTTTGAGCGTGTTCGTTTGCTGAATGAATTAATACCTACAAATTTCAAAGTTGTAATTAAAGCCAAAAGCCATATTGACTGCTTTTTTAGAGTCTAAAACTGCAGTAAAACCTACAGTAATTTACAAGAAAATCTAAAGCTGTAAAAGAATTCTGCCAAAGTGCAGTTTGTATGATGTGTTGTTTTTGTTGTGATTTATTTATTAGGTGTTTAAGAGCATAGAAAAGTTATTTTGCTAGCTATTGGTCACCTATAACTTCAACTTTTTTGCCGACTCCAACTCCTGAAGCCCCAAAAATGCCCCCGACTCCTACTCCCCAGCCTGGTACCAATACTGCTGAACGATTTTCAATCAATTGGTATTTCATATCAGATAGTCTTAACGAGCTAGTCATGTAAGCTTTGTATCTGTGGATTGTCCAAAGCACTCTTATGCAGATGTTTCTTGAGAATATTGATGGTATGCCATAACCAATTACCACTAGGCTTGTGGAATAAAGCTGCCCTGTTTTGATGACAATGCGTTTGTTGATATTAGACAATCACCTAAGCTCAAATTATTGTGATAAATAGTATGCATTTAATTTTGATTACTTAATAGACTTCAATCTTCAGTGAAAATGGTGTTGCAGTAGTTGCTATAGGTGGGTTGCAGTAAGTTACAGGTATGCAATTATCCATATTTAATATTAATAATATTTAAATGCTGTTCTATTGTCCGATGTGGGTTATGTTTTGCTGATACTTTAAAATGTATATTGCAATTTGCGGTTGTTATATTAGACTTAAACAACTGTTGTAATTTTTACATCAGCACGATGCATTATTTTGTCTTGAACTGCAAATGTATCAACGTGTTCGTCAGGTAAGCTTACTCATTTATTATGCATTATTTTCGTAGAAAATGCGATGTGTGCGGGTTTAAGTGAAGCAATCAGAACAATGTTATTGAATCAAGGTATTTAAACGTAAGTTTAAAATCGATGTATACGGTTTCAAATCCCAATGGAAGATCTTGTGAGTTAGGTTTCACTAAACGGAAAAAAAATGAATTAAAAATTAGGGTAAGTGGATAACTTACTGTCGTTGATGCCAAATTTTACAGTTTTCATGCTTGTTATTAAAGGAAGTGGATCTGGCAAACATAGGTAGCCGATGATTGAGGCTTCAAACGCTTTCTTTTAACCAGGGATGCGGAAGCGGTCCTTTTTCTGTGGAAGCAGAAGCGCAAAAATTCTACCGCTTCCACTATCACATAGGTTATTTGACTTGAAGAATAACTTGGCGAAAAAGTTTTGTCCATTTCCTGATGTGAATTAAATGGTGAAGTTAATGGCGATATCAGTAGCGCGAGAGAACAAGAAAAAGTATAACTAACATCACATTTTATATCGATTATGGGTAAGAAAAGATAGTTTGGACTATGAAACGTAGCTAATAAAATGATGATTTGGTTAAACTTAAATAATCTTGGTTAGGGGGTTGAAAATGTTGAAAAAGAAATTACCCCCGGAAACAATTTGATCATTCCACATCAGTGCTCTTCAACAGAGGTTTTGCAAAACATGCAGTTGTGTTACGTGGAATTTTAAGGGTTCCGTGAGGGGACCACAAAAGTTCTTGGTTTATTACTAGTAGATATTTCTTACTTCAGTATACCGGTATTGATTTCTTATATGTAGTTGTGTTCTGTGTATATAAATAGTATTGAAATCTTAGGATAGCAAGTTGCAGATTGTGACGTAATTCTGTTTACAACTTTAGGACGTCTGAATTTGCTAAACCTCCCTTTGTAACGTAATAGTGCGTCTGCAATTTCAGTTTTGCTGTTGTTGTTGTTCTTACCCGACCCTTTCCGAGGAATGGGTTGATAACGGAAGACCATGGAGCCCCAGAAGTCGGGAAACTCAACAGGGCCTGGGACAGAGATCTAGAGAGACAGCAAATTGCCAAAGAGCGAGCGACGCAAAGAGTCCATAGTTTGACAGTGCAGAATGAGATGAGAGGTGTCTGCAAGCGCTGCAGGAAGGATTCTCGATTCAGCCAATCCTATAGAGATAGGAGCCTAAAAGAAGGCTGTGTTCGTTGCAGCAAAGGCGAGAGAGAACACAGCGAGCATGACGTAGAAGCAACAAGTTACTCGGTGGAAATCGAGGGAACCTGTGTGTCAAAGAATTTAGATGAAACAGTATGCCTCCAGTCCGAGAAAAGAAAAGAGTGGATACCAGAGATAAGAGAAGAGTGACTACAAGGCATTGCTGAGGGAACAAGTAGCGCTCCCATCTGGCAGCTCGTCAGCCGTGTCGTCATCCGGAAGAAACGAGTTTCCGGGACCCATTGTAGCCTGATGGAACTGGAGAAGAGAAAAAGAGTTTTCTGACAGAGATTGATGTAAAAAGAAAGATGAAGGAGAGAACAGGGTGGCAAGGACAGAGCGAGAGTCAGATAGGTGGAACAAGAGAAATGGCAGACTTGTTGGTGCTACCGAGACCAGCAAAAAGTGTGGGGGATAGCGCAGACTTCAGCTGAAATACTCGAGCATACTGGGCCTGCTGAGAAGGAAAGGGTGGCCTCGATGCCACAGAGAGAGCAGTTGCAAGTATGCCAGAGCCGTCTGTTCAGAGCACCAGATCGTAAGGAGAAACATTTCAGTGTCAGAAAAATAAAGAGAACAGCAGCAAAGGAAAGATAAAGAGACGAGTATTCCTCTGCAGAAGAACAGTGAGAGTCAAGTAAAAAAGCAAAGTCATTTTGACGAGCTTTCCAAAAATTCAAGAAAGAGAGACGTTCGTTGGGCGAAAGACCGGAGAAAGAGGAACGGTTTGTAGAAAGGTTCTGAAGCACCTCCCAGGGCAAGATAGGGCGAGAGAAAAAAGAGTAAAGAGATGTCAGGGTAGGAGCAACTGCAGAGGAAACAATGAAAAAGAATAGGTATGTCAAAGTCCATTGAGGGGAGGAGGT